>JASAND010019574.1:0-28724 GCA_030248195.1 Trissonchulus latispiculum | reverse complement strand
AGTTATATTGCTAACAGTGCTTATCTGCTATTACAACTTTAAACCAATGCGTTCGGTTAAAACAAGTCAAGAGATCACTTGAATTTTAGAAAACAAGCAGTTTCTGAAGCTTGTTCCAAGAAAGCAAAAATAAGATGTCAAAGTTTGAGAAATGTCTCTGAATATTTGCAGTAAATGCAATGTTGGAAAAGCAATAACAGCAAAAATACAAAATGTACTGTATATGGCAATTTAGAGCGTGGAGCACAACGTTTACCGTCTGGAAGAATGCAGAGGGAGAGCCAATGTACTCGAAGGGTTGTCATTGAAAGTCTATTTGAATCTACAGTGTAGATAGTCATTAGGTTGCAATTGTTCACTGCACTGGAAGTAGACTAGAGTCAGAAAGTTTATGACGATTTTGGATTGATTGATGATGCTGCACCAAGACTCTGCAACTCAATGTTAGAAGATTCAAAACCCAAGGAAGGTGCTAGTAACGAACTTAAAATGTCTGGTAAACAAGTCTGAAAGACAAAAACTTGCATCACAAGCTGTTAGAACCTATCGAGTGAAAATTGTCTATACCATCTACTACGACAGTCATGGAGGTTGAAAGACAATCTTGTCGAGCAGAAGAAAACAGAAAGCTGGTTTCTTTCTTGCCTTGCAAGAGAATATCGAGGCAGAAATAAATATAGATCTAGAACTTTGCAAGTTAATGACTCACTGATGAGATACCAGATTGAAGAATGCCATTTAGATACGCAACTGCTCAAGAAAAGAGCATACAACATAATGGAAACAGACATCCCAGCAGATACCAGTACTGATGTATCAGTGCCTTGCCAGCATGTCGGGTTGAAGGGAACGCAGGATGTTGCCAAACACTCATTCACAAAAGCTGTAAAAATAAGTTAATTCTTCACAAGTTGGCCACAACAGCAAACACATCCAGTTTGCCAGTTTTCTTCTACGCTTTGGTTTTCAAATCTTCATCCCATTGCTGAAAAGCAGGAAGTTGCTTGAAAGTGTTATTGCCTTGTTGTCTTCTGGTAGTTATTGCTGGTATTTCGGATGCCTGGCTTTGGGCAGCGGAGCAGTTTCTAAGGATGAATGCTATGAAGTCTGTTGACACTGATATTTGCTTATGCCTTCAGTCATGGAGTAGCATTTGCTGCAATAAAATTTGCTCACAAGGTTGCCTTAAATCAAGTTTCAGCCCAGATTGTTGCTTGATTGCATGATCTTCACACTGGAAATGAAAATGAAAGCATAAAATTTCACTAGATTTGTAGATACCGAAAACTTTAGCAAATTTGTTAGAAGTAATTTTTAAGAAATTTTAAAATCATTTTTTGGTAGAATCTTTGTTGTTTTAATTATTAGAAAATCTACTTCTTCTTACCTAGTTTAACACAGCATTAGGTTTGTTTTCAAAAAAGGAGGATACGCTGACATTAGTATCTATTATTATTATTATTATTATTATTGTTATTATTATTATTACTATTATTATTATTATTATTGTTATTATTGTTATTATTATTATTAACAGGTTACTAGATTTTGCCTGTGCATACAATTTCAAATATTGTATTTGTCATGAAAAATTTCTGATAAAATATTGCTCAAAAACCACATTCAAATGTATGGCTTAGGATCTGACGTTGCAAACCTAAAGAGCTAGTAGTATCAAAATTAAGCATGTTGTTATACCAGTCGTATTTACATAAAAACATAATGTTATTAGTATCAGCAGCCTCTTTCCATGGTTGCTTCACAATTGGCTGGGATTCTCTCTTGAAGTCTGACTGGCTCTGTCAAGACCTTGCTTGCTCATTCATGGATTGTGTCTGTGGTAGTGTGTTTTGAAGTGCTCTGTACAATATCTGCTGCTGGAATACAGCTATTTTCTAGCACTGCTTTTTTTTTTTTCAAAATATCTGGATATAAATGCATGTTTCAGCCAAAACAATTTCCAAACTTTTACTCAAAAGATTTGCCGATGGGTTCTCGATAATTTTATTGCAGGTTCAGACTCAGTGAAAAAGCATTGTTTCAGTCATTCACTTTTTGGATAAACATATGGTTGTACCTTTTTTATCGGCAATATGATTTCTTACTCTACTGGTTTGCCTATGTTGTTCACTTAATCCCTTTAGACAATGCCACTTTGCTTTGGTGCCTGATGTGAGTCTCGGTAGTACGTCAGTTCAGGCTAGCATCTGCAGGCTCTGTGTCGTCGGTGCCTTCCTCTGCCTTCGTGCTGCTCAGATGGACGTGGTTCCGGCATGACCATACTCATGCCATGTCAAAGCACAAGGCAAAATTTTCTGTCAGCAGCGAGACGATACTCAAGCACAGCAAACGAGCTATCTCTGTCCAGCAAGAGGCTACCGATGCCAGCAAACAAAAGTTACCGAAGTGCCAAACAGCACAGTATCTGGCCCGCATCCTACAGGCTTTGCTTGACAAGTGGCTTAGGGGTGAATAAATGTACTTGTCAATAAAGACCAATACCTCTGTTCAGACTCCCCTGGTTGCTTAACCATAAAACTTATAAATTTCTTTTCTCATTATTTCAAGAAGATTTCGAATGTAATACCGCGTTAAATCGGAATATAGATTTGTCAAGAAAGTCTTGGTTCAGTCCTAAAAGCTGCAAAATTTCAGCTGAAATTTCCCGCGTATTCCCAGTTGTCACATCCCAGCACGGTAGACGCGCAGTGACTACGCGGACAGTTTTTGGTCGCCAACCCCAAGATACCGTCATCCAATTTCGTATAGTACAACCAGATTACAACCTAATCTGGTTTAATGAAAAGTGGAATTTTAGTTTCAAACTAATTTTTAGATACTAATTTAGCCGTGAAAGCGATTTTGAGGTAAAAACTGTCTTAAGTTTTCCACATAAAATATAGTTAAATGTATTTTATTTTTGGAAAACGAATTTTTAGAATCAGGTACAGATGACTTTTTCAATCTTGTTTCTAAATTGTGGTTTGCTGAGCAACGTTAACGTACTTTTTTATTTTTTTAATTCCCAAAGAATGTAATTTTAATTTCAAATTTAGAAAAAATAATTTAAACCTGTTTACGAAATCCAATTCCCCTCACAATCTTAAATTTTTTTTTCTAACTCTTCAGTATAGAAATACATATATACAGAAAATTGGATGACGGTATCTTGGGGTTGAGCATTAAACTGTCACGTAATTGCTTATGACCCAATCATAGCGTGTATGACAACTGGGATGTATGACAACTAGGAATACGCCGAAATTTCAGCTAATTTGCTTACGCTTTAGGACTGAACCAAGACTTTCTTGACAAATCTGTTCATATTCCGATTTAACTTTATTACATTCGAAATCTTCTGAGAATAATGAGAAAAAATATAAGTTTTATGGTCGCTTTAATTAGGGGAGTCACATTCAGACAGAATTTTATTGGTCTTTACAATTGACAAGTACGGTTAGAATTTTATTCACCCCTAAACTACTTTGTCCAAGTAGAGCCTGTAGGATTGGTAGTCTCATTTGATTGGGCCGAAGATCTGGTACTGATGTCAGTGCTTTGTTTGCTGGCACTACTGAGTTCGGTGCTTTGTTTGCTGGCGCTACTGATTTCAGTGCTTTGTCTGCTGGCGTTACTGATTTCAGTGCTTCGTTTGCTGGCATAACTTGAAGTATCGTCATCCTTGCTTGACGAAGAACTGCCTTGTAGCTTGACATAGTATGAGTATGAGGGTCTACGAACCTTGGTCGGCATTTTGTTAGACTGGAATTTCCCATCCATCGGCACCATTTTGTAGGTTTGAGGCGGAAACCCTAATGGCGTTTTACCAAAACCTACAGGTCTGTAGGCTTGAGCGTGCAGACTCAGACATCCATCCACAGACCAAAGTATAAAGCTGATAAGTAGCAGTATCTAAAAGTTAGAAATATCATTGTTCTTTATAGGCAAACCGAGTAAATTAAGTTTTAAGAAGTCATATTGCGATAAAAAAATTTCTTCCTATGTTTATCCAAAAAGTGGGCGGCGATGACTGAAACAATGCTTTTCCTGGAGTTCGGTTACGTCCTGAGATACCTCTATCAAATATCGGGGGGCCGTGTCTTTGTTATTATGTCATCGAAATTTGAAAGTAAAAGTTTAGGAAGGAACTTGGCAACTGGAAGTATTGCTGTCGTTTATTCTGTCCTACTGGAACTCGTTGTTGCAGTGATTTAATAGAAAGTAGCCCAATGTTTTACTTTAACAGATATTATTACAAACACTTGATCAAAACACACTACCATAGACGCAATCCATGAATGAACTAAGCAAGGTCTTGACGAAATTGGTACTGTAGTCCAGACTTCCAAGAGGAATCCCAGTATTGTGAAAGCAACCATGGAGAAGGGAAGTATACTGTCCTAATAACGATTATATTTTTATGTAAATACGACTATTTAATATAACAACTCAATTTGCAATGCTTTAATTTTTTGATCTTGCTGAAAATGCTAGGTTTGCAATTTCGGATGGAGAAATATGTGTCAAGATCCTAAACCGTACATTTGAATGTGAGTTTTTGAGCAACTATTTTATCAGAAATTTTCTCAATTTCCTTGCGATAGATACAATATTTATGCAAACTTGCAGAATTGAGATTGGCTTGTATGCACAGAGTATAAAATCTAGTAACCTGTTAATAATAATAATAATAACAATAATAATAATAATAGTAATAATAATAATAATAATAATAATAATAATAATAATAATAGTAATAATAATAATAACAATAATAATAATAATAATAATAATAGATATACTAATAATAACAATATCATATTTTGAAACTGCTACATTACTAATGCTGTGTTAGGCTTAGGTAGAAAGAGAGATTTTTGTAGATAGGTAGATTTTTGCGCACCATTAGCCAGATTAAAACAACAAAGTTCTACCAAAGATATATTTTAAAATTTCTTAAAATTACTTCCACAACGTATATAGACTGCTAAAAGTTTTCAGTTTAAATCTAAATCTAGTAAGATTTTATGCTTTCATTTCATTTCCAGTGTGAGATCATGCAGTAAACAATTATCAGCCGAAATCAAGTTCAGATACCTACCGCCTTCTGGTGATATCTGGGCTGAAGACGGAAGCACAGGAGAACTAAGGCAACAATGAGTCCGACAAGTTCAACCAGTAGTACAAGAATTTTTATTGCAGCAAATCTTGCGACTTCCGCTGATGAATCCTGAAGGGCACCAAACAAATATCGAATGCTGAACTCATGTGAGAATTCATCCATACCAAAGTCGAAGCAAGATAATCCGCTGCCCAAAGCCGAACATCCAAAAGCTGCTGCGCAAACCAGCTACCAAGAAAACAACAAAAGCAAATTTGCTAACTCGAAACTAGCTGCATAAACAGCGAATTTTTCCTGCTTTTCTTGTGCGAGACGAACGAAACCAAAAGCATTAAAAGAAAACTTGAAGCTGGACGTCAAAATAGGAAATGTGTTTACTTTAACTGTTTATTGTGGTAGCTGTGAAAGAGGAATTAACTTATTTTATTAGCTTTTGTGAATGAATACTTTGTTTGACGGCATATAAGAATGTGTTCACTATTAACATGCTGAGAAGAGATACCAGCTTAGGCACTTACAATTTGCAGCATCGGTATGACAATAGCACAGAATCTTGTTTCCATTTTGTCAACGTGCTTTCTTTCAAGTTGCGTTAGTATGCAAGTAACGGTACTAATCTCAGCCTCTAATATGAGTGATCAATCACTTTTTAGGGAGAAATTCCGATCTGTATATTTCAACTGCGCATAAATTATATATTATATAGGTAAGAAAACTAAGCAACCCGACTTGACATCTTGCTTTCATTGCGTTCAGTGCTCAACCTGTATACATGACTGAATTAAATAGAAACTACTAGTAAGTAGTATAGGGCGAGTTTTTCGCACCTTACTCCGGAGTAAGTTTTTGGTTCTAGCTTTTAGCTTGTAATTACAAGTTTGTCTTTCCAGTGCTTGTTTAGCACACTTCCAGACATTTTAAGTTCGTTACTAGCCCAGATCCTTGGGTTTTGAATCTTCTAACATTGAGGGTTTATAGAGTCTTGGTGCAGCATCATCCAATCAATCCAAAATCGTCATAAGGGTTAATATTTGGCCTCCTATAACTTTCCACATCTCGCCCGATTCTGGTGAACTAAAAATTGCGAACGCCTCTAACATTTATCTACACTGTAAATTCAAATAGACTTTCATAATGACAACCCATTACGTTTCGAACATTGCTTAACCGTCCCTCTGCGTTCTTCCCCCGGGGCTTGGGATCCGGTGTCGGCCCATTACCGGACTCCTACGTAACTACTTTACGTATCTAAACTATATATACAGTATCTAACCTGGTTCGCGCATGCAATATTTTTTGTATTTTTATGTTATTGCTTTTCCAAGCAATTATTTACTGCAAATATTCAGAACCATTTCTCAAATTTTGACATTAATATATTTTTGCTGTGTAGTTCAAAGCTTAGAAACTTACTTTCTGTATGCAAATCAAGTCTTTTGTGTCTCTTGACTTGTTTTTGATAATGTGGGCATTGGTTTTAAAGTCCTGTTTCTCGGAGTGAATTTAGGATTGTGAGCCTCATTCATGTGCGCAGACAAAGCTTTATCACTGTTAAAATCTTTACCACAACTGCAACGTTTATGTTCACCAAAGTTACCCAAAATGATTTAGATTTGCTGTAGATCCATGTTCAATTGTGTATCTCTCAAGTGCTCTTTATTACAAGATGTTATAACAAATACAGCAATTTCAGAGCTCGCTCAAAAACCGACCGCTCACGACGACAGCAGGAGTCAGACTGACGAGGTGCCTGATTTTCGCGGCCTTATATAGATTTCGGTCTAGTCGCACCTGTTCCTGTCAATCAAAGATCAAAGGTGCCGCTTCCGGTCTCATCAATCAGAATTGACAGGCCATTAATTATTTTTGATGCACAAAACATGGTAAAAAGCTCACCTAAAATCTTTACAACCTTATTTTTACTATTTTACAAGTTCATTAATCTGCTCGCACTAATCTTAATTTTCAGGAATAAGTTCATTCATCCTAGCTGATTAACGTTTTACATAGTACATGTATAACTTTCAAATTATTAGTTAAACTAACCCTATTCACATTTATAAATTTTACACACACACACGTGTTTGCACATGCCTTTGAATAGTCCCCAACAAATTTATTTCTATGCATACACAAGCATCCTAAATAACGCTTGCTTTTAAATTCATTTAACTAGGCCCCCACCCCAATAATGAAAGAAGTTGAATAGTTCTCGCTTCCTGTCAATAGTATAGATTGGGCTAGCTGCACATTTCAAAATAGATGTGAAGCAAAGCAGCCTAAAAATCATCCCGACTCCACATAATGCAGTCTTGACTAGTATCACTGCTTTCACATAGAAGTGCATCAACGTGCAAAAAGATGTATACATGTGCCAGTTCTCGTTTATCAATATTTGCCTAACAGCCAGCTTCCTTCCTTATCTGTGCGGCCAACGTACCCTCATTCTATATACGTATTACCAAGAGTACATAATACATAAGAGTATGACAAGGGTCATACGCTATGTATTATCAGCTCGCTACATCCTCTGCACGCTATCGGCTTATCCCCCCCCACAAATCAGACCCCCTTATCAAAGCAAATTCGAACGCTATGTTTGCACGCCAAAGCTCGAAAACGCAAGTAGTCAGTTGGTTCAATGTGCGTCTGTTGCGTGTAAACATTGCTGGCAAATTTCTTTGACAATTTATGGGGGGGTCAGCCGATAGCGCGCATCGGATGTAGCGGGCTGATAATACATAGCGGATGGCTCTTGTTATACTCTTATGTATTATGTACTCTTGGCATCTTATGTATTATGTACTCTTGGTAGTACACATTATAGTACACCGCTTTCAGCTGTAATGTAAGAATGTGTGCAGCCAAAATTGTCCTGACACACTGGACTCCAATACTTTTACTTTAACTTATTCCAGCCAGTGTTTTGCAGACTTGTCAGAGCTTTACAGCTGCTCAATTCACATAATTCTAAACAACTGCATGTGTAATTCTTTATGATGTTAAACTTTTGAATGCAATACGTTTTCGTAGAAGCATCTCGTCAAGGCAGGATCGCTTCTTTTTAGGCCCTGGGTTTACCAACGTAAAGAAAAACAATATCAGCTATTTAATCAGAAGTTAACGTTTGCTTTACTAACAAATAACAACGGTTTTCAAAAATTCTGAATTCCGTCCTGGACTTCCGAATACAGTTCTGGGAATTTCTTCTAATCACTGAAGGAAAAGTCCAAATCAAAACCCAAACTCTTTTCTTTGAGTTCTCGGTCGCTGGAACAAAATAGAAAAAATCCATAAGTATTTGCTTCAGATGTTCTCCCTGCTTTTGATAATAGATGTCTTCTCAAGCTGACTTTTTCGATAGGACATGGAGATTTTATGACTTAGACCTAACAAACTTGAATTGGAATAAAACTATCATAGTTATAAGCCTGAAAAATAGCTATAACAAGGGCCAATAAATATTTCTTAAAAAAAGTTGTAGCTGATGTTAGCCAGTGAAATGCCAGTAGATAAATTAATGAAAAGGACCCAGAACTGGAGGACCTAATTTTCGTCAACCAGTATGTTAAATTGCTTTTCTACTGTTTGTTATGATTAGAGGCCTTACATTGCTCTTTTGATAGGGTATCTGAAGTTTCCGGCCGTGTCCTTCGCATTTCTGTGGTCTGACCTTTTGCAAAATGAACATTTATGAATTATCTTTTTCACCGGAGGATCAATGCAAATCGTTCCCCCAAGACGGCCAAGGCTGGTAGGATCGGTTTGAATACTTACTGTGTTCTCTATTTCAGCTGACACGGAGACATCAGAAATCGAATGTGGCTTAATCGGCAGACCAGGAATGGATCGAACAGGCGGCTTCGGTGGAGGCAAATAAAACAGCGCCTTCCTGTAACTGCGAGACAATGGATTGTCTGAAGACAATATACAATTACAAATTATAACGGATTATTCGCAAAAACATAGCAATTACGAGCAATTTTAAAAGCACAAACCTTTTTTCTTGATATTTTAACATAAAAACACCAACGCCTTCAACTTAATATAGACCTAGCATATGCAGAGAAAATAGGAACTATAGTGCGTATAAAAAATGTGTGTACAAACTTCGATCGTTTATAGCAGATTAACCTTTGGAGTAAACCCCAACAATATATATATATATATATATATATATATATATATATATATATATATATATATATATATATATATGTTTAGAATCCTCAGGAACCTGAGATTTCGAAAATCCGGAATAATACGGAATTCCGGGTTTCATTCACGGAAAATCGTAAATTTTTAGTTTTTCGCCAAATTTTTATCGCAATCAAAATTTTGTTTCCACGATCGAATAGAGTTGGTCCAGCTGCATATTTTTGCTCCTAGAAGTTTTTCGAAAAAACGCACCCAATTTCCGCAAATTCCGGGTTTTCAAAATTTTCTCCAATACCCACAAGATGGGTATCATTCGAAAGCTCTTATCGAGCTGAACAACTTTTGTAATAGAAGAAACTCTTGAAATGCACACAATTCCCGGAATTCGAGAAAACCGGATTTTCAGGATTTTAAAAATTTTCTACAAAACCCCACAATATGGATATCATTCGAAAGCTATTGATGAGCGGAACAAATCTTGTAATAGAAACAATGTCTGAAAATGCACCCAATTCCCGAAATTCACGAATTCCGGATTTCACTCTAGCTTGGAAGGTATTAGCGAATTCTGAGAACTGGGCTCATTTCTGCAAGTTGGTTCTATTACAAGATTTCCTCAGCGCTACAAGATTTCCTCAGAGTTTTCGAATGGTACCCATATTGTGGGGTATTGGAGAAAATTTTAAATCCGGAAATCCGGTTTTCTCGAATCCGGGAATTGTGTGCATTTTCAATAGTTCATTCTATTACAGGAGTTATTCAGCTCGATAAGAGCTTTCGAATGATACATATCTTGTGGGTATTGGAGAAATTTTTAAAATCCGGAAATTTTGAAAACCCGGAATTCGGAATTTGGGTGTATTTTCGTGAAAAACTTCCAAGACCAAGAATATGCAGCGGACCAGTTCTATTCGATAGTGGAAACAGAATTTTGATTGCGATAAAAATTGGGCGAAAAACTAAAAAAATTTAGATTTTCCGTGAATGAAACCCGGAATTCCGGATTTTCGGAATCCCGGGTTCCTGAGGATTCTAGAATTATATATATATATATATATATATATATATATATATATATATATATATATATATATATATATATATATTGTTGGGGTTTACTCTAAAGGTTAATCTGCTATGAACGGTCGAAGTTTGTACACACATTTTTTGGTCGTACTATAATTCGATGATCTCAAGGCAGTAGGAAAACTGGAAAACAAGGAAGCCGAACTAACTAGGAACAAAGAACCACAGAATTAAAATCTTGCACCTTTCACAATAAAATATGTATAAAAGAGTAGTTGAGGAGTTTAGGAGCAAAAACGGAGCATGTTCGGAGTTTACTCGATGCTTACTCGGTGTTAGCTCGGAGTAGGTTTGGAGTGACTCGGAGGATGAAATTAGGAAAGCCGGAAAGTTATGGAAGGTAAAGCCAAGTGAAGGCAAGAATTTGGAAAAGTTGAAAAAAGTGGGCTCAAAGAATGCACGGTGTAATTTAGGAGTAACTTGGGGAATAAAGCCAGAGTGGATGAAAGCTTAACGTAAAGAAGGATTAAGACAAATTCGGGTAAAAAGCTAGGTAAGGTGAAATCAAGCTAGGAGTGATACAGAGAAGGTTAGTGTAAGCTAGGAGTGATACAGAGAAGAACATAAGATCTAGCTGTGTAAGCAGGGTGTTGTGAACGTATTTGATTCGTAAGGGTAAGTAGTGGGTGAGTAAACTGGAGGTATAACAAGAAGTGCAAGGAGAACTAGGTGTATAAACAGGGGGTGCTGTGGACCAGGGTGTAGCAGGTGTACGTGACCGAGGACGGAACAACCAATAGGGTTAAGGGATACAACAAGGAAGGATAAGAATATTGTCAGTAGAAAAGTTGCGCCAATCTAGAAAGGGCTAACTTCGAGTACAGTGGATCAATAAAAGCGGAAATTGATGCTTGATCTTTGACTAACACCACTCCAAATTACTTAAATATTGCTCTTAAGGCTCGGTGTATGCTCTGTGTATACTCGGTGTTAGCTCCGGGTTGGTTTGGGGTGACTCAAAATCAATAAAAGCACGATCGATAAGGTAAATAAAAGCACCTAGCGAAATCAATAAAAGCACAAACAAGAAAGGCAAAGCGATATCATGTCTACAAAGCGGATATTGAAACTCGATCACAACAAACATGTCCAGTTGCGAATATTAGAAACCATACCAGTGTGGCACTTGTGGTCAAACGTTCACCAGGGCGGTCAACCTACAACGTCATGTTCAAAACCTTCACAGTGCCCAAACAGAGTATTATGAGTCCGAATCAGAGACAATGTTCAGATAGTAGCGACTTGAGTCGTGGAGAGATCTATGAGCCTACTGACATTGGTAAATTGTGGGATGAGCTTGTCAGGCAGTCGGAAGAAAAATTCGAAGGTAAAATAAATACGTTAGCAAACGAATAAGTTGCAGACGCCATGATGATGCTGAGGCTGAAATTGAAGCTTACAATGAAGTCCGACCTAGGATCCGAGATGAACTCAACAGAAAAATTTACGTTCATATCCAACATTGTGAGGGGTCCTCGATGATCTAATAATTGATGAAATTCGGACCAAGCAAATAGAGTATGAGGCAAAGTATTATGATGAAGCAGCTCTCAGACGTGCCATAGAAAAGAACTCCAATTTGAGCGCAGTAGTACTACCTGAAAAACTGTGGATCAATTTGATGAACAGGATCAGGCAGAGGAGGAATAAAAAGTCTTAGTTAATGGAGAGTATCTGCGTAGCAGGTTCGGCGTATACTTGGTGTTAACTCGGACCTGGTCAGGAGTGACTCAGAGTAGCAAGGTATGATAGTAGAAACTTAAGAGAAGGCATGGAAGGCAAATACATATTCCGTAGAAGATTAGAAAAAGTAGGCTTGGAGCAAAAATGGTGTAAACCAGGAGTGACCCAGAACTTTAGTAGGTTGAAGTTAAGAAAAATGAAAAATTAAAATATTTTACAATACAATTTGTGCAAACGGTCAGTGTAAGTTTTAAACCAACCAATTATTAGCTAACTCAAAAGTCTATATTAACGATCAAAACTTTGGCTCCTTGTCAGTTTGACTTGTTCTGTCGTCGGGAGCGGTCGGTTTTTAAAAGCTCGGAAAACGACCCAAAAATTGTGTAAGATTCAGGAGACATAAATATCCAAAAATGGAAAAGTTCATTTATGAATTTTGTGGTAAAATGTTTACTCGAAAATACAACCTCAATAGACATATCGAGGAAAAACATGAGGCAGAGAAGTCCATTTGTGAAAAATGTGGAAAGAGTTACTCTCGGGAAGATACAAAGGATACTCATATATGCAAGCCAGATACCCCTAAGAACGGATGCAATGTTGTTCCAAAAGATATGGATAATGTTCTAATTAGTACTAGAATCAGTCACGAACGAATCATTTTAGTAACCTTTCACCTGTTTTCTTACAAATGGAATAGCTTATTGCTTCAAGGTAAAGAGCTGAATAGAACACTTGTCCAAGTTCTGTCCATTTAAGTGAGCTGAATTTTAACTTTACTTATTCGTTTTTTGTTGATACAATAATGGCAACAGAACGTTGATATAATGGCAAAGTCTGCTTTGAAATTTGATTTTCCCTTATCCACCGGAAAGGTTTTGATTTCGAAATGGATTCTGATTCTAAAGTTACGATAATTTGCGTGCAAGGACTATTCAAGGTCTTAATCAGTCGATCAGCTGTTTGTAGTGTTGTTTCAGTAGCCGATTTTAGTTTCAGTTTCAGTTTTAGTTTCAGTCGTTGGTTCGAAATAGTTTCAGTTTCAGTTTCAGTCGGCGGACCAAAATAGTTTCAGTTTCAGTTTAAGTTTCAGTCGGCAACGTAAAATAATTTCAGTTTCAGTTTTAGTTTCAGTCAGAGTTTCAGTTTCAGTTCGCTTTCAAAACAACGGTTTCCAGCTCTCTGAGTTAATATAAGGCATAATTTAATGCTTATTCAGCCTCTCTTACAGCAATGTTAACAGCATCGAAGCTCAAAACCTTACAAATTTCAAGATTTAAGGAAAGACTGAAACCTAGTTTCAGTTTCAGTTTCAGTGACTGAAACATCACTAGCTGTTTGGTGAATTCAACACTGTGATGCAGTCAAGAGAGAAACTGGATGGTAAATTTTCATCAGGAGTTGAAATGACGAGGTTGGAGAGGGTGATATTGGGTCCGAGGAACTATTTGACATTGAAAGAATATAAAGGGGATTTATATGTCCATATTCGCTTGTGGTGGGTACCCTTTGAATACGAAGAGGGCAAGCCTAGCACCTCATTTGGAGTTAGTCTGTCTAAAGCTGAATGGTATAAGCTTCTGGGGATGGCTGGAGGGATTCGAGAGAAGTTAGGGGGGCATGGAGGTGATTTGAAAACCAAGGAAGTGAAGAAAGCTGTCTTTGATCAGCCAAAGCGTTCTAATGTTAAGCAGAAGTCTCGAGGCCTCAAACGGAAGCTCAGTGCTTAAGATTTCCTGGATAGCGAAGCTGTGGAAGCTCCTAGAAAGGCACTGGAGCGAGTAAAACATATGAGAAGTCATAATGATTTTATGCTTTGTTATGATGTTATTTTTATGTTAATATATATTGCTTTTAGGCGGGCGTCATCTAGTTCTGAAACTTATTATTACGCTTTAGTAAAAATGGTTCAAGGTATAATAAGGGAACTGTTCAAATTAGAATTACTACATAAAATTTCCCCATGCATCTCTCTTTATAATTACAAATTCTTTCTTTGTTCATCTTGTGTTAACGTACAAATTTACAGATATGTTGATAAATTTATATGCGTGGGCGAATCAGTTTTAGTCTGCGTATAGACTGTATTTTCCACATGAAACCAATCTTTCATATAAGACTCTAGTTTCTTTTCTGTAGTTGTATATAAACGTGATTGGTTGCTGTATGTCAAATACATGAAGAATTTGCCAATATGACAAGGAAATTTCTTCCAAATTTACTTGAAAGTTCATCTCAATGGGATTGAAAATAATCACATAATTATATGCACTCTATCCTTAACTCAAATTTTCTATTTCATTAAACTACATTTCTTATCATGTTCAGCGTATGTGAGTATAGAGATGTGTGCACATTGCACTAAATACACAAATACCCTCACATAATTACAGATGACCTGTCGGAAATGTAGTTAAACGGTTTACTAATTTTCAGAAAAGTAGTAACTCTGTTCGTTGAAACTGTTTTTCTAACGTTGAATAAATCAAAGTTGAATACTTAGAATTCGTTTGATATTTTATAAGTGTTATGTAACAGTTAATAACTAAATCATTCAAGTGAAGATCCCCACTCCAGGCACTTTAAAACAAACTTCACAAATTCTATAAAAATAAGTCACTGTCTGTTGAACAGTTTAGTTCCGAGGATTCATCTTCACTTGATGAATATCCAGCTTCGTAGTCTCGCGTCATCTTTGAAGACATCGGCGTTTCTGATCTTCCGTAATTAGTTGAGAAAGTGCTGTGGTGAATTGACGTTCTGAAAAGATATTTTAATATTAAGTTTAAAATTAGATATTAGTGGGTGTACTGAAGTAAATGAAAGAACCTGTTTGAATTGGAGACGTTATAGTTTAATGTTCATCTCCAAACTCCTTCCGTATGAAAAATGTTGAGACATTTGCGTCGGCATTTGTTATTGTGAATTCAAAAATCGCCCATTGGTTTTATGTGTAAATTCTTCTGTAAATATCAACTTCGGACTGGTTTAAAATTTGGACATTCTCTCTCCAAGAAATTCTGAGACAGGCTTTATGAACAAATCAACAAATTGCGATGTCCAGAATTCGGAGTTGTCCAATTCATCCAAATTGCCAAATCCAAATTCTTTCAAATCAAATGTTTAATTCCATCTAACACAGCTTCGTTATAATCCATGAGGTCATGAACAGTTCTTTCAAGGATGTAATCGCTGATCTAAGCTATGTAAAAAGTATATCAAAGATGGATTTGTTCTAAAAATTAATTTACATGGAAATAAAACTAGGCAAACCATTGCTTGCATTGTTGTGTTGGATTTAATAAATTTTAACTGGATTTTATATTGTTGAATCGTGTAACGTAACACACCTCTCCAAAAATTTTTGGCTATTTTGTCAAGAAAAAATGTGTAATTATCTTATCACTGCTCCCTAATTACTTTATCACTGCTTACTAACCTAGCCTGCTTAATTCTTAACCTTTTTTCTAGGCCTTATACAACAGTAACCAGTCCGGTCCAGGAATAAACAGCACGGGGAGGAATTTGACCCAAATTTACCACTGTGTCCCAAGGAAGCTAGTTATGGACTATACATCAGTGTGATATTTGCAGTTCGAAAAAGCCCATTCTAAAGCCACCAGTTGGAATACCCATATCTGCTAAAGGAGTTTGGGAACGGGTCCAGCCGGACTGTATTGACAAGAAAGTCTAATCCTGGCGGCGAGTTTTGCTGAATTTTTCTCTTAAAAATCACTTTCATAGTACGAAGTAGCGCATCCCCTGAAAACCAAAGAATGCAAAGCAGTCAGTGACATGACTAGAAATTTGTTTTGCATGTTTGGCGCTCCCAGAATTTTCCCGACCGACAATGGAAGAGAATTTAGCGGAAAATGCATGCAGAAGATGAATGACTGTCCGTGCACCAAACACGTGTTTCCCGGCCTTGACATCCGCAAACCAGACTGATTTAACGTGCAAATCGGACTTTGGAAAACTGTTTGTCCGCATAGATGCAAGAAAACCTGTCCTCCAATTGGGCTCAAGCACTGCCAAAATTAGTGCATGATATCAACATTGTCTACATTACCTACCTGATACCGTGAAAACCTCTCCAGTTTCGTTGATGTTGAAGGGTCAGTAAAGTTAATGCATCAATGCACAAATATCATTTATCAAGGGCGGGCAGCATGCTGAGACCGGTTAACTAACGTTACATGACGAGGCCAGTTTACTTAACGTTAAAATAAGTTAGTTTACACAAGCCAGCTCATTTAACGCGACATATACATAGTAACAAATGTTGTTATTTTAGAGAAAATTGAACGAGAGGAGCTAACACAAAGTCCAGTGGGAGAACCGGAACCTGAGTTAATGTTCGGAGATCGGAGATATGACCCACCATATTCCCTCCTCAAAAGCCAGATCAAGAAGAAAATATATTGAATATGTGGTGAACGCAGTCGCAACCGGGAGAGAAGAAGGAAAATAGTAACCAGGCCTATGGAGCACTATATGTAAAATAAGGTGACATAAAGGAAGTTTGATTGATTTTACGACAGTGTGAATAGATATTACAGAAGATAACCAGTACTTTTATAACTTAGGGCCTTTTCGCGAATGGGTGGAGTAGAGTAGAGTAGAGTAGAGTAGAGTTAAAATTAACTCTTTTAACTCTTTTCGCGAATGCACAGAGTTAAATTTAACTCTGCCTATTTTTAACTCTGCAGGGTTAAAAATCACAGAGTTAAAAGAGTTAAAACTGGGAGAGTTAAAATTAACTCTGTGCGTTCGCGAAAAGAGTTAAAGGAGTTAAAATTGGGAGAGTTAAAATTAACTCTGTGCATTCGCGAAAAGGGTTAAAAGGGTTAAAACTGGGCGAGCTGAAATTAATTCTCGGCATACTAGATTGGAGTTTAAATAATTTTCTATTCGCAATATCCTTTTCACAATTTGAAAATTTTTAAAAAGTACTGCTCAACGCTGGGAAATTTTTAAATAAAATGACTAATAAGAAAAGAAAAAGATGATGTGTACTCATTTCTTCAATGAAGCGTTATCCGGTATTATGAAAGTGGACGAATCCTTGTGTGCAACTGGCAGTCTTCAATCGATTTTGCTGAAAACCTGCACGGATGCAGTTAATCAAACAATTGACCAAAACTTTAAGCATCAAAGGGGCTAACAACATTGGTAAAAGTACAATCCAAGGGTAACCAACCAAACATTTTTCTACGATTTTTCTGAAAAGTTGCGCATGCCAGAGGATTAATTCACTATGGAAACCGAAAAATTTTTTGTCGCCGACCTTGCTGAAAGCATACAGGGGTTTTTTGGCTCGCTGAGCACGAATTTGAAGGCCGTTCTTCGATTCAGCTTTTTGTTAGCTCAGTATAAGCTTTCAACTTAAGCTTACATGTTTAGCTCATATCGACCTGACGGAATCGAAAAATGGACTTCAAATTCGTGTTCAGCGACCCCAGAAAACCCCTGTATGCAACTTTTAAGCAGTGATGTTTCAGCACCTGAAACTGAAACTGAAAATAGTACAGCTCGATGCTTGAAACTGAAACTGAAACTGCAAAAAATCCACGAATGAAACTAAAACTGAAACTGATAGTGCAGCTCGATGCTTGAAACTGAAACTGAAACTGCAAAAAATCCACGAATGAAACTAAAATTGAAACTGAAAATAGTACAGCCCGATGCTTGAAACTGAAACTGAAACTGCAAAAAATCCACGAATGAAACTAAAACTGAAACTGAAAATAGTACAGCTCGATGCTTGAAACTGAAACTGAAACTGCAAAAAATCCACGAATGAAACTAAAACTGAAACTGAATCTGAAAATCCGACCTATATTATTTCAAAATTAAAATTCTGACTAATGAAATTGTAACTAACGAAATTCTGACTAATGAAATTCTGACTGATTCTGACTGATGAAAGTAGACGGGTCGCCCCCTGCGAATGGAAAAAATCGATTCTTGTGAAATCGAAAAAATTTGTGATATTTGAACTCAGCGTGGTTGAAAACATATCCATACCAAATTTCAGCTCAATTAGTCATGTTTTAAAAATTCTGAGTGGTGGGGGCTAGTCTGGAAAAAACCCCAGACAGAGCCCAACCAATGTACATATTTTCAGTAAAATAAGTTTCTCTTGGTTCTCCCAAGAACATAATTACCAAATAATACTAAAACACAGATGCAGCAAAATAAAATCGAAAATTATGTATTAAAATTCAGCAGAGATTTCAAATTTGACTAGACATGGTTGACCTTAAATTCACAGTTGGGATAACAATTGATCATGTACTGTCATTCTTGAACATTACCAGTTCCAGCAAAATTCGCGTAACAATTGTCTAGATGGCCTTCCATAAAGTCTAAAGGTTCAAATTTTTTAAAGCTTACAGTAATTTTCATGGCAAAATTGGCGCTTTAACCTATTTTTGAGAGAAAATTGAGCTTGCGGTTAGTTGTAGCGTCCCGTTGATTCGGCTTTCCATGTTGCAACTCTCATACACACTTCTTCAAATTTGCATTCATAAAGTGGAGTTAAATAACTTGCAAAAATAATTTAGAGCTTATTTATAATTATAATTAATTATGTTAATTTAATTATATAATTTTATTTAATTATTATTTCTAACAATGCAGCATGTTTAAAACATTTTGTTCAATCTGTTTTTATTTTATTAAGTAGAATATTTCGTTGCCTTAGCGTAAACAATTTAGCAGAATATTGACAAATGCTTAAGTAATTTTGAAGCATTATGAAAATGAAATTTATGAAATTTTTTATTATCCAATGAAATTATGTGTTGTGCTTTCATTGGTTGGATTATCTTGTCATATTGAAAGCTTTATTGCGCGCGCAAAACGTGGCAATAACAATGTAAAGCATAGTAGATTTTAACTCGTTTAACCCGCGTGCTGAGACGCGGGTTAAAATTCAATGTAAAATAGCGAGAGCGAGTTAAAAGAGTTAAATTTAACCCTTTCATGAAAAGGGTAGAGTTAAATTTAACTCTGCAGCTTTTTAACTCTACGTGTCGTTCATGAAAAGAGTAGAGTTAAAAGAGTTAATTTTTAACTCTTTTCGCGAATTACGGCAGAGTTAAAAATTTTAACTCTGCTTAACTCGCCGAGTTAAATTTAACTCTTTTACCCATTCGCGAAAAGGGTCGAGTTAATTTTAACTCGTTTAACCCATTCGCGAAAAGGCCATTAGTTTGCCATAGTATTTAAGAGTTTAATCTGATTTCAGATGTTGAAAATCATTTGTCCAATCTGCTTTGAGGAGGGAGATATGGCACTGACCGAAATATGAATGCACCATACATATTTCCGGTGCACTCGAGAGCTCTGGCAAAGAACGGTGGGTCCGACCTGCCCACGTGCCGGATGTCCATTGAAATCGTATGCAGTGGCGTCACGTTTGACGGAGGTACTCCCTACGTTATAGTGATAAAGTGAGGCATGTTTCTCTCCGTTCATCCATCCAATTTGAGATTTGTGTAACTTTATGGAACTGTAACTTTCTGGAACTGAAATAATAATGTAATAATGTAATAATATTGCTATAATAACATTTGTTGCAAGGGTGTATATCATTTGTACAGATGCTAATATTATAATTTGTATATGAAATATTTGCGTATACGTGTATATTTATGTGTGTATATATGTGTCATAATAAATTTTTTGGACACAATCTTGTTCTAGAAGGTCCTTAAAAGAGAAAGAGTACGTGCACTTCGAGTCCGCACTCAACGTAGCTGACGTTGTGCAAATCAAATTGGTCTTTTACACAGTGTATTACGCTGCAGAACTTTGACTCCAAAAATTTTTTTATTAGCTAGTATTTACCTGAAAGCGAGCTACAATGTCAATGTTTTGGCGAAATCAATTCAAACCTTATACAGGATCCCGGCGAAGTTGGAAGCACTTCAGTCTACAAATGTAATGTAGAAGCAAAACGGGCAATGTGACACAATTTGGATCGTGTTTGATCTGAAGTTTTATTTGCATAAAATTAGTCATCATGCAAAATTAGAGGAAATGGAAATGTGGAATGAGGCACGATTTGGGTTAAACGTTTAGAAAGCAAAGCAGATTTGTTCTAAAGTTTGATCGTAAGTTATTCAATGTACAAGCTGTAATGCAAAAATAAATATTTGCAATGTAGGTGATTAGAAATAAAGTTGTTGAAACAAAAACTGTTGGTTCTGATGTTGGAATCATATAAAAATAGTCAGCTAACAAGTGCAATGTGGTAAACAAACAAAGAACAATTAGCCACAAGTCGGATTAACGGTCGGATTCGAAAGGTGTGAAACGCTTTACTACCTATTATTCCGCGTTCAGGTAAAGCTGCTGGGGGATAATTGTTTCCAACAAAGACTATGAATTCGAAGAATGTAACTCTTCACTTTGGAAGTTCAATAAAATACCTGAGGACGGAAGTTGATGGAAAATAAGGGTTCCAGCGCATACATGCGTTCGGGGAGGTTTTGGTGGGCCAGTGGTTTCACCTGGATCTCACCCCCCCCAGAGTTGTTCCTCATCCCCCCCAGAATTAGGTTTTTCCGTTATTTGGGAAAAAACTGCAATAATCTGGTTTTCAGACGGCCTTCACGCCCAGGGTTTTTTAGTTTTCGGATTTGCGTCAACCTTGCGTCCCGCTAAATTTAAGTTGCGTCCCGTTAAGAAATTTTGCGTCCAGGCAGAATTCTTCTTTTAGCGTGTTCTTCAGTGCAAAAATTGTTTTATTTATGAAACTTTCAATAATTTCTTTAGTGCAAAGCTATTTAGACTATTTAGAAAGCTGATGCTGCTGCTTAACTGTATTTCATGCACGATTACAGGATCGAGAATATAGATGCGTTCAACATACACGGCGGGGTGCCTGGGGGGCGGAGCCCCCCAGAAGTTGAAGAAGTGTTTTGAAATTACAGAATAATCCGTAATGGAAATGTTTAAAAAGATTTTATTCGGCGTCTGTTGCAGAACTTAGTAATTTTTGATATATATATATATATATATATATATATATATATATATATATATATATATATATATATATATATATATGTATATATATATATTATTGACACACATTATTCCGATATTTCAATGTCAGTTAAACTAATTAAAGAATATATTAAAAATTTATGAAATATTTAGGAATATCATTGAGAAGAAAGGTAGCAAATATTAAAACATACATTCGCTTTCGAAAACTTTGAGAACTGTGATCCTTGATAGCAGGATTATTGCAAATAAGCACCGGGGGGTCTGGGGGCAGAGCCCCCCCAGAAGTTGGAGATTTTTCGAAATTACGGATTAAATCCGTTGTGGAAATGTTTAAAAAGGTTAATTTGGCAACTGTTAGATCTATTCTAACTAAAGCTCCTAAAGCTAATGCATTGTTTTGTGTTAATTGCATCTGTGAATTCTTGCATTTTGAATAAAGTCAGTATAAAGACAATAGAGAAGCGTGCACATATGCTAATAAAAGCCGTTGGACACTTACAAACTGATCCTAAATAGGCAGAGAAATATTTGCGTAGAGCACAGAAAATGAATAAACATAGAATAGACATATATATGTGGTAGTCATATTGGATTTTCATACAAATCTGATTCGATATAAAACCAACTTGACTTCCATATATGTGAATATATATATACATATATATATATATATATATCTATATATATATATATATATATATATTTACTTATATTTATATTTATATGTAATAAAATAGGCTTCTGAGGGTTTATTTTAATCTGAGTTTAGCTCTCAATAGCACTGGTTTTCTCCTTTTACGGTATTCCAAGGGATCAATCCACAGATTAGCCCAATTATTACACTGACACCTCTCTAAAATCAGTGGATGAACGCTGAACACGTTTTTGGATGCACATGGATGTTATACGGCCCCAGCCTCTTCCTCAGGTTATAGTTAGCTGTGACTTCCTATTACTTGTTTACATTAGGCTACGCAGATGCCTACTAAAAGCACAAGTTAAACCTTCAGTTAGTAGTCGTTACTCAAATTAATTATTAATATCAATCACACTGTAACTTCACTCATCCCTCACTTCACTTCACTGTAACTTTACCGGTAGACCGAGCTGACATCAATTCTCTACGAAAGACAAGGATTTAAAGTTTCGTTCTATTAACTTCAATATAAGTACCTTCACACACAATTAACCAAATTATGGCAATGTTCACAACATGAAGGGGTCAGTTAAAATGATCATCAAAACAACTCAATGTTCAAAACTGGT
Source organism: Trissonchulus latispiculum (assembly GCA_030248195.1). Taxonomy (NCBI): domain Eukaryota; kingdom Metazoa; phylum Nematoda; class Enoplea; order Enoplida; family Ironidae; genus Trissonchulus; species Trissonchulus latispiculum. The sequence continues at coordinate 6,388 of JASAND010019574.1, read as the reverse complement.
GAATACTGCACAGGCATAACAGGGTTTGATCACAAGATCAGCAATTAATTATTGAAAGTAGGAAAGCAATTGTAAAATTTTCTCTTTTTTGAATGCTTAATTCCAGATATTGCAAGGTTTCAATAGACAATTACAAGACACACCTCCAGTGCATAAACTTACAATCTGATCTAGCGACTCCCAAGGATAGGACGGACAGGAAAATTGGAATAAATCGCAAATCGAAATAATCATGGTTCAAGTTAGAGAAACTGGCTAACGAAAAATAACTGCTTTGCATACTCGATAAGACAAATGACTCTAAACTTCACAGCTCAACAGGCCACTAGTGACTTCCAACCAAAAGAAACTGTATTAGACTGCTCTCTGCAAATCTGAAAACACAACTTGTCAGCACCGAGTCTGCCCCAAGACTGACTTGGGTGAAAAACAAGAGTCGACACTGGGTCAATCACCCAGTTTATTTTTCTTTGTCCTGACTGAAACTGTCAGTCAGGATTTGCGGTGAGCGTTGCAAGTCTTTAGGATAGCGGCCATAATTTTTACTGAAGAAGGAACTTCTCCTTCTTATCGTCTTAAGAATTTTCTAATGGGTTTCTAAGAGGCTTACCTGGAGACCAAAAACTTCCCTGGTAAGTAATTAGACAAATATTTTCGTCTTTTTCCAAAACTAGTCGTCAACCAACCCCACTTAAACGGAACAAACAGGAATTTTCCGTATCCACAAACATGTCCAAATCCTGCGCAGAGGGGACCCAAGCAGCACACACACAAACTTAAAATTAAACCACATAAATTAATTAGCAGATTTAGTATTCATTAATTAGGAAATTAGGCAAGCAAACAAAACAAACAAACAAACAAAGTGAATTATTCACATTCAGTCAGAGTAGAAAACATTCAGTCAGAGTGTATCAGTTAGAGTATATTGTACAGAAAACAGAGACCTCCGGGTTCATCAAAATATAAGCCGAGTACATTGTACAGAAGACAGAGACCTTCGGGTTCATCAAAATATACAGCCAAAAACAGTCAAAACTCAGCCTACCCAACACACACACACACACACACACACACACACACACACACACACACACACACACACACACACACACACACACACACACACACACACACACACACACACACACACACACACACACACACACACACACACACACACACACACACACACACACACACACACACACACACACACACACACACACACACACACACACACACACACACACACACACACACACACACACACACACACACACACACACACACACACACACACACACACACACACACACACACACACACACACACACACACACACACACACACACACACACACACACACACACACACACACACACACACACACACACACACACACACACACACACACACACACACACACACACACACACACACACACACACACACACACACACACACACACACACACACACACACACACACACACACACACACACACACACACACACACACACACACACACACACACACACACACACACACACACACACACACACACACACACACACACACACACACACACACACACACACACACACACACACACACACACACACACACACACACACACACATATATATATATATACTGGCAGGAACGTGCAATTAATTAAGTTGGGCGTCCCCCACCCAACCTATCACCAGATTAGGAGGTCTTACTCCGACGTTCAAAGACACTAAAGGACCCCAAAGGATGTGTAAAGAAAACAGTAGTGTGGCATACAATTTTAAAGTCAGAGGACTCTATTAACCGACCGACCAAGACAAATGCAGAACATAGACTGAGAAAGAGAAGGCTGGAAGCAGCCATAGTGATTACGAAGTCACGTAACATGTCTCCAGCCAATAAGATTTTGACAGAGTTTTGAAATAGAATTGTAGGCGTAATTAGGGAAATGCATGATCTATCTTTGCAAAAATACTAACTATTATACATTTTCGACTACAAATTATTGGCTAACGGGGCATTTTTGTCGAAAACGCAACACTTAGACTAGGACTAATTGTGAGTGAAGAATCTTTTAAATAATTAAGAAATATGACAGTAGGGCATCTCCGCCCTACTGTACAGCTAGATCTCTTCGGATTATAAACTACATCAGGCAGTTCCTTGAGATTAGCCCTTGAACTAAGCATTCCTTTTTGGACTAGATTGACAACTTTCATATCTGCACTTGCAATGTTGAGTGAGATGTAGGAGAACATTTCAGAGCCGTAGGTTGTCAACAAAACACTTTACGACTGAATCGTTTTATCTCCTCTCTTCCTTAAATAGTCTACAATCCCATCAAAACGCACCCTTTTATGTAAAAAACAAATACAGTACTCCCCACATACAACTGTATTAAAATCTTGTAAACAGTAAGAATTATATTTATCAATTTTAAATCAAATTATCAAATTTTAAATACAATGATCGGAATTGAGCTTGAGTTTCTTCAAAACACTGAAATTTATACATTTTTGAAGCTGGGACACGTAGTGGTATATGAATGATTTCCATCGTTTTGCTAAAGCAAACAACCAAATGCGTACGGATTGACTCTTCATCACTAAACTCATGGCTTATTCGTCTAGACGCTAATAATTTATATAAATGGGAATGGATCAACATTTAATAGTAAGGGATTTAAAGTGGATGGACAATTATGATAATATAAAGGATGAAGCAGCAAAAGGATCAAGATACTGGCTATGTATTAGAAACATACATGTGCTTGGGGGGGTTTGGAGGGGAGGTGTCACCCCCCAGACCTGGACCTCACCTCCCCCCCAGAAACCGGATTTTTCCGTTTTTTTTTGTGCAGTGCCTTTGGCCGCGGCTCAAGGCCGCCGGTTCACCCCCTCCCCAGAACTTCCCCTCTTGCACATGTCTGATTAGAAATGGATTTCATGTAGCAACTACACGACGCCCACAACTCATAAACTTTGGTTCCTTAGAAATTTTACTATTACTGATGACATGCTTTCCCCCTATGTCTCTAAGCTGATATTATAATAATATAATACATGTTCGTCTCCAGATTAGGGAACAATTTCTCAACCTTTCCAGAGAATATTGATAAGTCCTGAGACGAACATGTATTATATTATTCTCTATTTTAATCTGAAACAATACCTTACGCTTAGACTTTAACTTGCAAAGGTCCATCGAGTCCTAAAATTCACTCAGAATCCATGGATGGAGCCTTACATTCTATTCAATGCGGAAAAAAGAAAACAGACAAAGAGCGAATTTGAGAAGGATTAGTACAAGCCAATTGACAATGCGGTTTTGGAAAAACAATGGAGAATGTCACGGCACATCAACACATCAAGCTAGGTGCTTTCTCTAAGAATCGCTACAAACTCGCACCAAAGATATATATATATATATATATATATATATATATATTATATATATTATATATATATATATATATATATATATATACTATATATATAATATCTGTTGGTTTGTGCTTCCAACATTTCCATGGTATTTCCTTGAAGGCCGGCTCCATCTCTCTGGCAACAGTTCGAGCCCATGTCTCAAATGCTCTTCCTCTTGGCCGTTTCCATCCGGCTGGGTCGTTAGATGTAAGGCACTGCTTTGCCAGGCAGAGGGGACCCATCCGTAGAACGTGACCTAGCCATCGAAGTCGGCGTCCTCTGACAAGTTCGTCTACAGATAAAGCTCGGTGGCAAGAAAAATGGATAACGGAGTTTCGGATTCGGTTCCTCTTGCTTATGCCTAACAGACGCCTTAAGCGCATGTTTCCAAAGGTTCTTAGGGAAGCAGCATCCACATGCCTGGTAATCCATGTCTCACACCCATACAGCAAAGTGGGTACAATCGCTGCGTCGTAGGCTGCAAGCTTCGTTTCCAAGCTGACAGATGGCTTCGACCATAGGCACTTATTAAAGGATGCGAATGACCGTGACGCTTTGGCAATTCTGTTCCTGATCTCAGAACCCAAGTCGCCAGACGCTGAAATGATTGATCCAAGGTAGCAAAACCCATTGACAAATTCCAGTGAAGATCCGTAGAGGTTGACGCCTTGGGGATCAGCGCAGCAGCAAGACATTACTTTTGTCTTTGTAACACTGATAACCAAGCCAACTGTGGCTGTTGTTGTTGCTATACGTGATATCATCTCCTGAATTTGAGGAACTGACTCGGCCAGGCTAACATATCAACCGCATAATCGAGATTTGTGATCCGAGCGTGTTCTTCGGAAACAAATACTCCATCAGTGTCTATGAGGGCAGCCGACATCACCAAATCAACCACACAGTTAAACAGGAATGGACATAGCACGGACCCTTGAGGTTTTTATGGCAAAGGCATCAGACAATTGGCTATCGGTCCGTACTCGGCAATTGGTTTCCGAATAAAGCATCTGAATGAGTCTTATTAGCTTTAGTTAGCCTTCCGAGCTAAAAAGTGCCAAATGCGCTGATCGATCGATAGAGTCGAAGGCAGCCTTGAAATCAATAAATGCCGTTACCGTCGGTTTCCTGAATTCGTGCATGTGCTGGAGGATCTGGCGTATATATACCTAGATATAAACTATTCAACTATATTTTCGAATGGTAGCAGTATCCATGAAACGAGTTATTGTAGAATAATGTAAACCAATATATGTTGGATTTACAGTATTGAGATTGCAAAATGCTTAATGTACGATTTTAATTACAACTATATCATACATGGGCAATGAACTTGGCTCTAGCCTGCACAGCCTTCGAGCCCACTGCGCAGGGGGTCAAATTTTTAATTTCACGATATGTGTCTACTGTGGTTTTTACAATGCTCTGTTGTCACGCAGCTTTCAAGCCCCTTTGTGGAAAGGATTTGCTAACATTTACGCAATCCTCTCTCCTCCGTTTTAAGGAAGAACATATAATCAAGAACATGTAAGTAAAATATGTAAGTAACTGCAGGTGGAGCGACCAATGTAAGATGGAACAATTAAAAAGGGGGTCGCAAAAGGGAGTTAAAAGATGAAAAAGGGGGTAGCGGTAATACGTCTGCAACGGTGGGTCTGGGGGGTAGAGCCCCCTGAAGTTGAAGGCATTTTTTAATTTTTCAATAAATCGATCTTCGGAGCTTTAATTCTTTTCACTTTGAAGAACGGAAAAGGTGTTTGAAAGTTCTATACATTTTTAAGCAAAAATAGCAATTTTCTATAAAAAACTCGGATATGTTTCAAAACTTTTCCCTATAAACGCAGTAAATATGCCGTTAAAAATTAAAAATACTTTGGTTTTTAGTAGCATGAAATTTAAAAAATTAGGAAATTATTTGGCTTTTTCCTGTTTTCTATTCTTCTCCTTAATTAATTTGCTGCGCGGGTTAACATATTGTGGCGCCTTGCTTTTCGAGTTTGGAATTTCGTTGCACGGGATAAAATTCTAATGCGCTTTGTTGCGCGGTGCTAAAAAGCTGGTTGACAGAATAAAATCTTTACGCGATTTGCAACAATAGTCCAGGCTTCCAAGAAGAATCCCATTACAGTGAAAGTGACCATGGAGAAGGGAAGTATACTGTCCTGATTACAATTAAGAAAATAAAACAAATTGTAAGGGCGTATCCCCGGTTTGTCAATTCCCCAGTTTGTCAACTCCCCAGTTTGTCAACTCTAATCCCTATAATTAAGGTTGTCCCCAGTTAGTAAACTTTTCAGTCAATCCCCACTTTGTCAACTTTTTCTAAGGCATCCCCCCACTTTGTCAACTCTTTTTCATGTCATCCGCACTTTGTCAGCTGGTTTTCGTGTCAATCAGTTTTTCTCAGAGGAGGCTTGCTTTACACTTACTAAAAAGTTTTAACTCTAAAAACGTATTAACTTTGGTTAATTAATTTAAACAGATAAGATTAAATTTTTAGTCATAAGTAAGATTTGGCATGGAAAGCACCAATTGCAAGAATAATATAAAGATTTATTAAATTTTAATTTCCTTTTAAACTCTGATTAATGTGTCGCTACCTTTACAAATTTTAAATTTTTTAAAATTTTCCTCAATTGATGTTTTTTAATCAAATCTTGCAGATAATTAAATACATAAATATTTCTGTTTTAATCAACTAAAATTATTTGTGAAAATTGAAGCTATTCCCTTCCAAGCAAAACTGATTATATAATTTGGAAAAGAGTTGACAAAGTAATGAAAAAGAGTTGACGAGTTGACATTGTAAGACTTCGACCGCTTGTAAAACTTTGCACACAAATGTGCATGTCTCTATACACACTGAATGGCTCGATCTTCTGGTAGGTAATTGGTTTGTTTTACCAAGAGTACATAAGTAGTAGACATAAGCCGGGTCTAGGCCATTT
>JASAND010019573.1:0-14040 GCA_030248195.1 Trissonchulus latispiculum | reverse complement strand
GAGAAATAAGCTAGAAAACCCCTCTTCAAAATATATGCATGCACGGCTGTTCACAGAACGGGACCACCCTGTGATCAGTGTTTTTTCTCAAAAGTGCGCAATGACACTTTTTTTCTGGTAGCAAAAAAATTTTGGGCTTGTGCGCACGCGTGCGCACCTTTTTTAGGGACACGGAGAGAAAATTACTGAAAATTTGTTGCTCAAAGTGCTCAGAAAAATTACTCTGGCTCTCAATGTCACAAAAATCTCCAGTTTTTCCTGGGGCCCCGCCCCAAAAAACCCCCGACCTTACTTGCCTACTACTGGTTTATCGCTAAGTTGCGACCTGACTTTCAGTAAACAGGCTAGCACTAACACACAAGCACCCATGGCCTAACGTGCATATGATTTAATCTGACTTTTTTTTATATGCAACTCGCACTCCATATTCAAGTTGTGAGACATAAAACAGATTGCCAAATTTTAATTTTAGTTTGGCAGTTTTTGGAGAAATTTACAAAACTTTAATAGGAGATTCTGTGACAACTAAGTTTGTTATTATCCATGTTTTCTCTACCCACCGATAGTTCAAAAAGCATTCAAAAATAGAGATGCTCTGGGTTGAGCCCTGAAAATTATATACAATCTGATACCGGAACCTTAATCATTTTAGGAAAACTGCGTAATTTTCGATGAAATTTCAAAGTAGCGAGTATTTTTTGTTTTATAAAAAGCAATGAGGATTCTTAGACTTAAACAACTTAAAAATTGCCAAAGGTTTCTTTTTTTCCAGTAAATGTAGAATAAAAATTTACTTTCATATCAATAAAACGTGATGCAAATTTACATACTTTTATCAATAAAACTTGAAGATAATCATAAGTAGTCAAATGGTTGCTATACTTAAAGTCTTTTGCTTCTGTGCCCCAGACCCGGCGTTGTAAAGTTAGGAGAGTTTGCAAATTGTTGTACCCCATTCAGTTCTAACATCTTATAATCAACAGCTCTGAACATTGTAGAAAGGTCATGCAATTACTAAAAATGCCAAAACCGGAATTTTATGCTAAATTTTAGCATTTTTTCCTGCTATGCGCACTTTTTTAGCAAATTGCGCAAAAAATTTTGGGGCAGTGCGCAGAAGAGCGCAAAAGTGTCCGAGCAAAAAAAACACTGCCTGTGATGAGTTGGAATAATACAGCGAAATAACATCATAATAAAAACTGACCTTCATTTTTTCGCGTAAAACAGAAAGTAACTGTTCGCATTAGCTCCTGAGAACTGATCCACATGATAATGCTGACATCCACTTTCGCCATGCGATTTTGCCGATATTAACCGGATAATTATTGATCAATAACCCACTGTCTTTCCTAAAATAGAACACTTCCTTTTTATATAATAGCAACAATAAAAGCAAGTATACATCTTTGAGAATCGTCAGGAGAACCAGCAGTCACCATACTCTTGTCAGTTATTTTCTCATTTACAAAGAATAGCGCGGCGGGAAAAAACCCAAATTTTCGAATTTTGGCTGCTGACTTTTTTTGATAGCTGACAAATCGAAAATCTAACGATAACTACCATGAGGCCTTGTGAAGAGCTTCAAAATGAGCCATAAAACGTCTCTCTAGCACTTACGGTTGGTGAGAAAGTTTCGACCAGGCCGATGGGAAAAACTGATAGGGAAAATCCCACGTGGGCAGGAAAAAATCAAGCCGAATTTTGCTGCAAGCATGCCAGAACAGTTTTGACTATACCATTCGAAAGAGTGGGTGCATTTTTGACACATCTGAATCATAAAATATCAATTTGCAAAAAATCATGTCAAATTGACTTTTCAGAATTTCGTATGTTTTAACACGTAAAAATGGTATGAAATTTAGCCCAATTTATGCAGTTTAAGTATCCTATCACATAGAAAACGTGTTTTTATGCATTCAAGCCAAACCCGACCTATTTTAAGTGAAAAATTAGCAGTTTTTGGCGAAATTTGAAAATTTGGCTTGAAATGGCACCATCTCAGATTTTGGCCACCTGGACCTCACGCAGAAGGTTTAACCCAGGTAAAATCTATACCAACTTGATCAGGAGGCTCTATTGAGCTAAGAAATGCATGAATTTTTCCTCTGCTGCAAATGATTAAACAAATTTCATTTTGAAATTTGGGGGTTTTCCCGCCTAGTATAGGTCACCCCAGGTTGCACCATAGGCACTAGAGCCAAATTGCACACACACACCATCGTGAAGTTCGAGACATACCCTCTGTGAAACTGTAATCCGTTTTGGGCTAGGTCTTTCCAGTTGTTCAAGGTTGACCCCCCAAAGTTGACCGTGTCTGACCACCATGTTGGGACCAAAATTTCCAAAATTTTCAAAGTCCCAAAAAATTTGCTGAGAAGCAGCGGGAGCTACAATAATACACCCTCTAGGGTAAGTTTTAGATAAGCTATTAAAATCCGATCTAGCTCATATGGGTGACTCACACTGGCGATGGGTTTTTTCCCGCATATCAGATTGGGTTTTTTGCCGCCTCGCTATACGTTTATATATACCCGAAGCGTCATCAAAAGTGATAAAATCGTGAAGACGTTCTAAAAGGAGGCTTTTACCAGAAAAGGGAATTACGCAGATGAAAAATTCTCCTTGTACACTAACCAACGTCGTTAAGTAAGTTGAATTGCTAATGGCTTTAGCACAGTAATGTGTGTACAGAATATGCATGGAATACTAATTTTGTCATATTAGATTTTCAAAATGTTTCTGCACTTTGAAGAGAGGCTGGTGCAAAACTTTTCTTATTAACACCGCAAACCAAGCAGACAAAGAGGAGTCTAGGAGGAGGAGCCCCCCAGAAGTAAAAGCAATTTTTCAAAAACAAGCGTACCATACTAAAACTTTCCTTGGTATATACATTTTGGACAAATATAGTCAGGTTCCCAAAAAGAAGGTGACAAAGTTCCCAAAAAAACCAGTGCCAGATCTCCCAGGTACTTCGGCCGTTTCGAGCCAAATTTGGCGCATAATAAGTAGAAGACCTTAGTATTATAATATATCAGTTTGGGCTATATAGCTTATCTCGTGAAGCCAGGGCGCCAGCTAGAAGACAACCACCCCAAAACCACCCTCGGACAAGTTTCCACATGGTGTTGAAAAAATTGTCTCAAAACCACAACGGAAAACCCGGTAAGTCCCTAATTGTGGTTGGTAGGTTAGGTGCCCAAGTGCTCACGATACCACATATCCCAGCCCTACTGGCTCCTACGCTGTGGCCTGGGCCACCTGGCTCTTTTTTGGGAACGAATTCCCAAAAAACCAGTTCGGACTTTGCAAAACTAGGTCACAGCAGCCACCGTAATTGTTTTTCTGGTGATATTAACGCGGTTTTAGAACGTTTTACCCCAAAAAAAACACCATAATAACTTATATTTGGAATCTTTGAGGTGATTTGACTGGCTCAGACAGCCTGAACCTGGTCTTGACCAAAGCTCATATGGGTGACTCACACTGGCGTTTGGTTTTTTCTCGCATATTGGACTGGGTTTTCCCCCGCCGCGCTATAAATTTTCATAAAATTCGAAAAAATTTGTGAAATTTTTTCGAAAATTGCCTGGATTTTTGGGTCGCGCCCCCCCTAAAAAATCCGGGCCATGGGAGGGGTAACGAAGATTTGGGTGGGGGCATATTTTTGAAAAAAAATTTGTGAATTTTTACGTTTTTTGTGTAAAAACTTCCAAAAATTGATAAAATGACTAGTTTTAGGTAATTTTACGCTAAAATATCGAAAATTTCGTTAAAATTCCGGCGAGGCCAAAAAAGTTTTGAAAATTTAGGGTAAAATGGTACGTAAAATTTGGCAAATTTGTGGGTTTTGGGCGGGGAAGTCGGAATTTATGGGGGGACCTCGAATAAGGGGGGGGAGGTTGCCAAGTAGGGCCCCCACCCCCCCCCCCTCCAGTAAAAATAAGCCAGCATATTATCCCCTTTTGTGTGAAGCATTTTTGTTACTTGTTTATATATTTTAGCTGATGATTACGTATTGTGTCGTTTTTCTGAGCGTTGTTGCGATTATAATCAGTATTGTTAGTTATCAGTATTTCTTTACCGAACTAGACCATCATATTCCACAGGGACCAACCATGACTGAGTTCGATCCTTCAGTTATGCGTAGCAAAACGGCGTTTGTGGTCGGATATACGGGCGAGTGCGGGAAAGAACTGGCCAGACTGCTCGTTGAAAAGTCTGTCTTTGCAAAGGTCAAGCTGATTGGTCGCAGAAAAGTTGAATATACTGATGAAAAAATGAAAAATGTGGTGAGGCGAGGGTTCTTTCTGAGGTTTTTTGTAATTGTTATTGTTGCTTGAAGTTCAATGGATGCCTGTGGATATCTATATATAAGCTGAACGTATATTATATCAAACTTTTTATATAAACAAAATTTCGTATAAATTTGCATTTTGTCAACTATGATACGTAGTGTTTTTGTCTTTTCCTGTTCCGCCTTAAAATAGTTACGTATTAGCTCTTATTCTGTCTTGCTTTTAGGAACAAATTGTCATTGATTTTGACAAACTCGAAGATCATAAAAGTGCTTTCGACGGCTGTGAAGTGGGATTTGTCTGTCTCGGTGGGACACGAAAGCTTGGGAAGGTAAAGTTTTATTTCATGTTAGCATTTGGTGCTGGTGGTGCCAGATTTTTCTGTGAAACTATAAAAATTTACAAGGTATTAAAACTTCTAACAGCTTCAAGTGCTAAAATTGTAAAAGTTGTAAAAGATTATTATTCAAAGTGTTTGGAAGACAGGTTTTTTGTATACAGAACTGTGACCAGACAAATGTTCTTAGCTAGGCACAGGTAAATCTTGTACAGAAACGCGTCCAGAAAAAATTGTGAGCAATCCGAATTTTTAAAAAACCTCTAGATTTTTCGAGGAGGCTACCGCACCCCAGACTCCTTTTCTTTCCGTTTGTTTCTCCGTTTGGCCAACTGCCTAATGCGTGGTTAGTGGTTAAGAAGTGAGGAAGCTCATACTTGTTCTTCAATTTGGCAGTTTAAATTTCAAGGTAACTAACTACCATTGTAGTCAGGTTCCCAAAAAAATCCAGTTGACAGTTTTTTGCTCCAAACTTTTGCAGGGTGACGTGGGACAGCCCAACTAGGGTGCATATGCATAGGGCTCGGTCCGACACATATGCCCACCTATAGCCTCTAGCCTGCCTCCCTGGCAATCCTGAGCCATTAAAAAATTTTGGTGGTTTTTTTTGGGAACGATTCCCAAAAAAAACCAGCGTTCCCAAATAAAAAAACCACCCTCTTTACTACTGGCAGAGAAGAGGTAGGGCAAATCTAATATTACCAATATATAGCCCATAACCGACCAATACTACACGGTACTTGGTGGAGCCCAAGGGTCTAGCGTGGGCACGGCAGCCCGCTTAGACTACCTTGGACCACCATGACATGGTGAGTCTGGAGGTGTAAGTTCTGATAACTTTCCTTTGAGCTCCAAACGCCTTAAGCCGACGTTTATAGCCTATTTGACACCCTTTTAACGTGTATTTTCTTTAGGTACACTATAAAATTTCTGAGGACTTGTAACAACAGTCCACATCCCCAACTTGGACCCCCGGGGACCTAGGCCAAGTTGGGGGACTATCACCAAAACTCTACCGAAACAACCGAAATTTTGCGTAGAACCCTTTTATAACTATGAAAACGCGTTTCCAGCGTGAATTATGCTGTAAATATCAGTTTTTAGCCAAGTCCAGTACTTCAAGAGACCAACTTGGGTCCAGACCAGGTTCAGGCTGTCTGAGCCAGTCAAATCACCTCAAAGATTCCAAATATAAGTTATTATGGTGTTTTTTTGGGGTAAAACGTTCTGAAACCGCGTTAATATCACCAGAAAAACAATTACGGTGGCTGCTGTGACCTATTTTTGCAAAGTCTGAACTGGTTTTTTTGGGAATTCGTTCCCAAAAAAATCAGGTGGCCCAGGCCGCAGCGTAGGAGCCAATGGGGCTAGCATATGTAGTATCGTGAGTACTTGGGCACCTAACCTACCAACCACAATTAGGGACTTACCGGGTTTTCCGTTGTGGTTTTGAGACAATTTTTTCAACACCATGTGGAAACTTGTCCGAGGGTGGTTTTGGGGTGGTTGTCTTCTAGCTGGCGCCCTGGCTTCACGAGATAAGCTATATAACCCAAACTGATATATTATAATACTAAGGTCTTCTACTTATTATGCGCCAAATTTGGCTCGAAACGGTCGAAGTACCTGGGAGATCTGGCACTGGTTTTTTTGGGAACTTTGTCACCGTTTTTTTTGGGAACCTGACTATATTTGTCCAAAATGTATATACCAAGGAAAGTTTTAGTATGGTACGCTTGTTTTTGAAAAATTGCTTTTACTTCTGGGGGGCTCCTCCTCCTAGACTCCTCTTTGTCTCCTTGGTTTGCGGTGTTAATAAGAAAAGTTTTGCACCAGCCTCTCTTCAAAGTGCAGAAACATTTTGAAAATCTAATATGACAAAATTAGTATTCCATGCATATTCTGTACACATTATTGTGCTAAAGCCATTAGCAATTCAACTTACTTAACGACGTCCTTTTAAGAACGTCTTCACGATTTTATCACTTTTGATGACGCTTCGGGTATATATATATACGTATAGCGAGGCGGCAAAAAACCCAATCTGATATGCGGGAAAAAACCCATCGCCAGTGTGAGTCACCCATATGAGCTAGATCGGATTTTAATAGCCTATCTTAAAGAGCGTTCAAAACTACCCTAGATGGTGTATTATTGTAGCTCCCGCTGCCTCTCAACAAATTTTTTGGGACTTTGAAAATTTTGGAATTTTTGGTCCCAAAATTGGGGTCAGGCAGGGTCAACTTTGGAGGGGTCACCTTGAACTACTGGAAAGACTTAGCCCAAAACGGATTACAGTTTCACAGAGGATGTCTCGAACTTCACGATGGTGTATGCAATTTGGCTCTAGTACCTGTGGTGCGACCTGGGGGTGACCTAGACTCGGCTGAAAAAAACCCATGTGCGGGAAAAAACCCAAATTTCAAAATGAAATTTTTGTCCAACCATTAGCAGCAAAGGATAAATTCATGCATTTCTTAGTTCAGTAGAGCCTCTTGATTAATTTGGTATAGATTTTACCTAGGTTCGACCTTCTATGTGAGGTCCAGGTGGCCAAAATCTGAGATGGTGCCATTTCAAGCCAAATTTTCAAATTTCGCCAAAAACCGCTAATTTTTCACTAAAATAGGTCGGGTTTGGCTTTAAATGCAGTAAAAACACGTTTTCTATGTGATAGGATACTTAAACTGCATAAATTAAGCAAATTTCATAGCCTACTTTTACGTGTTAAACATACGAAATTCTGAAAAGTCAATTTGACATGATTTTTTGCAAATTGATATTTTATGATTCAGATGTACTAAAAATGACCCACTCTTTCGAATGGTATAGTCAAAACCGTTCTGGCATGCTTGCAGCAAAAAATTCGGCTTGATTTTTTCCCGCCCATGGGTTTTTCCCCGCATTGGGTTTTTCCCATCGGTTTGGTCGAAACTTTCTCACCAACCGTAAGTGCTAGAGAGACGTTTTATGGCTCATTTTGAAGCTCTTCACAAGGCCTCATGGTAGTTATCGTTAGATTTTCGATTTGTCGCTTAATAAAAAAAGTTACAGCCAAAATTCGAAAATTTGGGTTTTTTCCCGCCGCGCTATTCTTTGTAAATGAGGTAGTAACAACTGACAAGAGTATGGTGACTGCTGGTTCTCCTGACGGTGGATTCTCAAAGATGTATACTTGCTTTTATTGTTGCTATTATATAAAAAGGAAGTGTTCTATTTTAGGAAAGACAGTGGGTTATTGATCATGACTATCCGGTTAATATCGGCAAAATTGCAAAGGAAAGTGGATGTCAGCATTATCATGTGATCAGTTCTCAGGGAGCTAATGCGAACAGTTACTTTCTGTTTTACGCGAAAATGAAGGTCAGTTTTTATTATGATGTTATTTCGCTGTATTATTCCAACTCATCACAGGCAGTGTTTTTTTTGCTCGGACACTTTTGCGCTCTTCTGCGCACTGCCCCAAAATTTTTTGCGCAATTTGCTAAAAAAGTGCGCATAGCAGGAAAAATGCTAAAATTTAGCATAAAATTCCGGTTTTGCATTTTTAGTAATTGCATGACCTTTCTACAATGTTCAAAGCTGTTGATTATAAGATGTTAGAACTGAATGGGTACAACAATTTGCAAACTCTCCTAACTTTACAACGCCGGGTCTGGGGCACAGAAGCAAAAGACTTTAAATATAGCAACCATTTGACTACTTATGATAATCTTCAAGTTTTATTGATATAAAAGTATGTAAATTTGCATCAAGTTTTATTGATATGAAAGTAAATTTTTATTCTGTACATTTACTGGAAAAAAGAAACCTTTGGCAATTTTTAAGTTGTTTAAGTCTAAGAATCCTCATTGCTTTTTATAAAAACAAAAATACTCGCTACTTTGAAATTTCATCGAAAATTACGCAGTTTTCCTAAAATGATTAAGGTTCCGGTATCAGATTGTATATAATTTTCAGGGCTCAACCCAGAGCATCTCTATTTTTGAATGCTTTTTGAACTATCGGTGGGTAGAGAAAACATGGATAATAACAAACTTAGCTGTCACAGAATCTCCTATTAAAGTTTTGTAAATTTCTCCAAAAACTGATAAACTAAAATTACAATTTGGCAATCTGTTTTATGTCTCACAACTTGAATATGGAGTGCGAGTTGCATATAAAAGTCAGATTAAATCATATGCACGTTAGGCCATGGGTGCTTGTATGTTAATGCTAGCCTGTTTACTGAAAGTCGGGTCGCACCTTAGCGATAAACCAGTAGTAGGCAAGTAAGGACGGGGGTTTGGGGCGGGGCCCCCTGGAAAAAATTGGAGATGTTTGTGAAATTGAGAGCCAGGAGCAATTTTTCTTAGCACTTTGAGCAACAAATTTTCAGTAATTTTCTCTCCGTGTCCCTAAAAAAGGTGCGCACGCGTGCGCACAAGCCCAAAATTTTTTGCTAATTTCAGAAAAAAAGTGTGTCATTGCGCACTTTTTTGAGAAAAAAAACACTGATCACAGGGTGGTGGTCCCGTTCTGTGAACAGCCGTGCATGCATATATTTTGAAGAGGGGTTTTCTAGCTTATTTCTCGGCAATTTGGGGGCAGTTTTTGGGAAAATGTTTTACGTTTTTACGTGTAAAAGCTGCGAAAAATCGCTAAAATGACTAATTTTAAGTGGTTTTAAGCTAAAATAGCGAAGACTTCTTTAACAATCCGGCGGTGCCGGCAAAAGTGTTGAAAATTTAGGGTAAAAATCGTAAAATTTGCAACGCTTTGGGTTGGGGGGGAGATCAGAATTATGGGAGGGGGCGGCATTTTATGAGGAGGCTCCCCGAATAGAGGAGGGCGTCGCGATTTTGGGATCAGCTAGGTTTGCTCTATCAATTTTTATCTCGCCTGGAGGCGAGATACTTGTAATAGGTTGAGTAGAATTTTGAACTGTTTTGGGCAAAACATCAAAATAGTTCTTATGCTCAGTACAGAGCTCATATAGCTGGCTGTTTTTGTTGGGAGGGGCTTTGGATTAAATTATGTTCGAAACTGTATTCTAAGCGTTTTCCATACTGCGCAATATTGCTTAGCATCAGAAACAATATAAAATTAATTTTTTGAAATCTTAAATGAAAAATTAAAGAGCTAAAATTTAAAGTTGCAGCATAGATTTCTTTCAAGCAAGGCCCCCTTTGGTTGTACCTTTGAATTTTGCTCACTGCTACATTGGTGCTACAATATGCAAATTAGTCTACAAATCATTTCTCTCAGTTAAACGTTTTACTCCTAGAGTTCAGCAGCAGCAAAAAATTACCTGTTGCAGTCAGCGTTTATTGAACTGAGACTGGCAACGAAATAAGGGATTTGTTTCAGTACTTAAAACTTACCCTGATACATATTACAACTGCATAAAACCCTATATATATATATATATATATTTCATCAGGCTTTGACTTGAAAATGGATCACTTCAAAAATTGTTATTGAATAAACAATGCATCATACGTTAATACTTGAGCCCGAAAAATTCATAATCTAAAGCATGTAAGCTTTGCTGGGGTGGATCCGATCGCGCAGGCATAATTAAACACAGGCGGGGGCCGAATTAGAGTCTGTAATTTTTAGGTTAGCGGCAGTCCTGTCTGTGCAGACCATACATTTATTCAGAATCGGGAGTGTGATATCATCTCTGCACTACGGCATTATATAATATTTCTAAATTCTGTTGCGAGATACTGCCCCTTTTAGGGGCCTGCTTGTTTGTAGTCAAAACGAATGGTGTTAGAAACGGAAGGGGGTTTCGTCTTTTCTACAACCAGAAATTTTGTGTACAAATGAAAGAACAAACGAAACTAAGATTGTCAGTACAGCACCTCCGACCCGAAAAATTTGGTTGTTTATTGCTCACTAACCTTTGGAGTAAACCTCAACAATGTACGTATATACTTACATAGAAGTCGTTTGGAGTCGGAGATTTCGAAAGTACGGAAACTTCCGGCATTCCGCATTTCCGAGTTCAGTTTATATACTTGGAATCTAATGAAAATTAGTTTCCACGATCGAATGAAGAGTCTCGCTTGTTTTCACTGGTCCCGCTGCATGGTTTGGCTTTTAAACCTTTTAGCGATAACGCACCCAATTTCCGAAATTCCGGGGTTTAAAATTTTCAGATTTTATTTGAGATCGATTTAAATTTCAGATAGATTTACAAAATTTTAAAATGTCTAAATTCAGGTATAATTATTAGGCTGGCGAAGGCTCGAACGTTTTCTAAATGTGACAATTTTTGTTATAAGATATTGGTATCATGTTTTTTCGTCAACCCAAACTGGAGTGGTTTCATCCCCCATCTCAAATGGGGTGTCAAACTGCTTCCGGTTTTACAGTATACTAGTTAAGGTGAACGTGTCGTTGATTGCTTCTTTATAATTCCTTACTATTATATGGTGTTTCTGATTTTTGTAGGGTCAAATGGAAAACGATGTGAAAGCAGTGGGCCTTCCTAGGACGTCTATTTATAGGCCTGGGTATGTCATTGTAACTGTGGACATGTAGATACAGTGAACGCTATATAGGAAAGGCGTAAAGTTAAAGATTCTTGTTAAAATTATAATTAAAACCTGGGCCACAGTTAAAAAATCTGATTACACCTATCTGGCCATTAAAATGTGATCACAACCTGAGGGTTAATTTGACTATCGTATACAATTAATTTTACCGAGATTATGTAACTTTTCCTGGTTTTAGACATTGACAGCATTGACCCCCCCCCTGCTGGGGTTGTATTTTTGGGCTGTACACTTCAACGACGTCCGTCCAGTTTATGGGCAAATATTCACTGTTTTGTTTTTCTGTTAATTTATTCCAGATTTCTCATGTGTGAGCGGCCGGAACACCAGACTGGCAGAAATGCTGGTCGGTCCTCCCTTCGTCTTTACAACAAACTGAATCCCACCAGTCTGACCATTCCGACCACAACTGTGGCCAAGGCCATGATTGCCAACTGTTTCACTCCCCCTCCACCGTCCAGCTCATCCGAATCCAGTGGTCCCTCTTTTGAGATTCTGAAGCAATCCGACCCAGCATGCCCTGAGGGAAACGTTTGATCGCAGTTTCCATACAGCCGCCGAAAACAAATGACTGGACCACTGATTTACCTTAACTGATTGTGTATAGTGTGCATGCAGTGTTTATGGAATTTTGCGTTTATTGAGCAATTACGGATATAATACGTACGGGACATTGCATTGCAGTATTGTGGATGGAATGGATGATTGTTGTAGCTGTTTGTATGAATTTCTATTGTGAAATCAGTTTCTATTTTTGTACTAACTGCCATTGTTTTTGTAGGTGGGTTGTTGGGCTTTTGTATGATATTATTTTAATGTTTTAATGTTCTGCGGTTCCCACTGCGTGTTGAAATTACACACTGAATTTTCTACAGTAATTTAAATTTAGGAAATTGTATTTTTGGTGATTTCACTGCTTCCTGGTCCCACCACTGGTCTAGGGGCCAGAATGGTTCCCTCTCTGGCAGATATCACTCCTCTGATTTTGTGGGCGAAGTTCAAAAATGTTCGCCAAACAAGGATATTTGTATTCTAAAGCTACTATTTGTCGAGTTAAGCAAAGTTGGTTGAAATGGTTTAAAAGCTCAGCAACCAACAGTAAACAAAAACTACCACAGAAATCCCCGTAAATCGAGAAAAGAACCGTGTCAAGTCTGCATCAAATACATCATTACTGATATACATGTATCTTGAATATTGCTAGCTACTCAAAGCTACAGCTCTCATGACATGTAACAGCTGTCTCCGCATATCAATGAATTATTCCGGACAGCATTGTTTTTGATGTTATGCTTTATCTTCCTTGTGTTAATTATATGCATTGTACACAGGGGTGTTAGGATGAACTTAGACTGAGTAGAGACTAAGAAACGAAAAGGCCAGCATATAGATGTCAACTCGTAGTAAAAAGATTGAAACGTCAGCATTGTTTTATTTGAAATTCTGCGAGGATTGGGGTGGGTAGTGGAGGTGGCTGACTCTTTCTTAAGGTTTTACCTGCACTGAGAATCTCTCAGTGAACCAGATAAGCCGAGAACCAGCCTGTTCTTGAACCCTTATTTTTGTTACTTATTACTGGTGATTTTATTATAGTATTTGCTTTTGCTTTTGTATTATTTTGTTTTTTGTTTGTGAATAAACGATGCCTTGTTTATATTTTCTGTATTGTTAAGGAGTTGGTTAAGTATAACTGGCTTTACACAATTCTTGTTAATGTGAACTAAACTACGTTTACATTGAATCAGTATAAACTAAATGTTTTATTTGAAAACGTTTGTTTTGCTTCGCCGCTATGTTTGTCACCAGAGGTGACTCGTCCATGATGCGGGTGTTAATGATAACACAGACCGGAGGCTTGCGGGTGCGACCAACGCCAATGCTGCGTTGTCCTCACCAGCGTCTTCGATGAAGCTGCCAACGAACTAGCACTTCCAACTGAAATTAGTAAATTAAGATTTGTCATAACTAATCATTAATGTAAATTTATGTGCAGTTTAAATTTTAAGGGAAAACATTTAGCTGGAGTTGGTTCTTTTAGGGAGGAATATAAAAAGGGATATTCAAGTCTTAATTAAATACTGTGAGCAGTTTTTTGGTCGGCGCAACTGGCAACCGGAATCTATTCTACTGACTTTTCTACAAATACAGCATTTGACAAAATTAGAATGCAATTTTTGCACCCAATGCTAAAATGTCACCAAGCTAAGGGAAATTTTCAAAATTGAGCCCAACCTATCGCGTTAAATATTATCCCAAAGGTTATTACTTACTAGATAGATTCTGTGGTGCAAACATTAAGCGGATAAGCGTAATAGCGCCATAAGTTACCGAAAATTACTTTTTTCAGCTGTACCGCTGGTCTAGTTCTTGCACCCCGCACAAGCCTACTTTTATATAGAATCAAGAGTACATAATAGAATAAGAGTATGGAAACTCTTACACTACTGTATACAAAACATGCATTGGCATGCTCGGGTCGCTAACTCGGGACCCCCCCCCCCCCATGAAAAGTCTCGGGGGGGTCCCACCCCCCACTAATTACATGCTTTTCATATAAATGTATGGCATCTTAGCACATTCGCTAATTGGCTTAGGCTCTTGACCGGCCATTTTTATTAGTAATTTTTAATTAATTAATTGTAACTTTAATTAGGCTAATGTAATTAAAAAACTAATTCGGCAACTCTTGTAGCTTTTTTTACAACAGCTCTTTCCAACGATATAAAAATTGTTGCACAAAACAAAAATTCGTAGGAATGTAGTCTGCAACAATTTTTATATCGTTGGAAAGAACTGAAAAAACAGGAAAAGATTACCCACCTGGTTTTTTCCCCAATTACATTAACATAATTAAAGTTATAAT
>JASAND010019571.1:0-34725 GCA_030248195.1 Trissonchulus latispiculum | reverse complement strand
CCACAGCCACTTTGCGCATGCAGTTCTATGACAAAAGTTGCTCAGCTCGCTTAGCGCTGTCATTTGATACCAAATCTGACCACTTTTGAAAATTTTCATTTTTTACCCCATGACCTCCCACCGACCTGACCCTCCAGATGGCAAAGTGGAACCAGCACAGCAAGATGGGTGGATCGGATCAGACGGCAAAACGGACACCGGGAAGAAAACCCCTATAGACAATGTTTTGAGAGGCTATGTACAGTCCTATATGGTGTTCCCGGAAGTCGATACCGACCGGACTCCTCCAGACGGCCACTTTTGTGGGTGGTATAATGACAAAAGTTGATCGGCTCGCCAAGGCCTTTCATTTGATACCAAACATGACCACTTTTGAAGACTTTCATTTTTGAGCCACACCAGACCCACTGTGGGTGGGCGCTGTGGGTCAGGGGTCACATCCGTCGGTTTCGGCAGTATGCCCATCGTGTTCAGCGACCCCGATATATGGGTCCCACCCCAGTGCCGAAAAACGCTGTTTTTGGCCGTTTTTCGACTATTTTCAAATTTTCGGACCCACTGTGGGTGGGGCACCCACCCACAGGTCGGTGGGAACACTTTTTGTGGGTGACATAATGACGAAAGTTGATCGCCTCGCCAAGGGCTTTCATTTGATACCAAACTTGACCACTTTTGAAGACTTTCATTTTTGACCCACACCGGACCCAAATTTGACCACTTTTGAAAAATTTCATTTTTGACCGAAAATCGCCTAAGTCCCCACCCCACCCCACCACAGCACTCCACAGCCACTTTGCGCATGCAGTTCTATGACAAAAGTTGCTCAGCTCGCTTAGCGCTTTCATTTGATACCAAATCTGACCACTTTTGAAAATTTTCATTTTTTACCCCATGACCTCCCACCGACCTGACCCTCCAGATGGCAAAGTGGAACCAGCACAGCAAGATGGGTGGATCGGATCAGACGGCAAAACGGACACCGGGAAGAAAACCCCTATAGACAATGTTTTGAGAGGCTATGTACAGTCCTATATGGTGTTCCCGGAAGTCGATACCGACCGGACCCTCCAGACGGCCACTTTTTGTGGGTGGCATAATGACAAAAGTTGATCGCCTCGCCAATGGCTTTCATTTGATACCAAACTTGACCACTTTTGAAGACTTTCATTTTTGACCCACACCGGACCCACTGTGGGCGGGGCACCCACCCACAGGTCGGTGGGGCCACTTTTTGTGGGTGACATAATGACAAAAGTTGATCGCCTCGCCAAGGGCTTTCATTTGATACCAAACTTGACCACTTTTGAAGACTTTCATTTTTGACCACACCGGACCCACCGTGGGTGGGGCACCCACCCACTTGGTGGGGCCACTTTTTGTGGGTGACATAATGACAAAAGTTGATCGCCTCGCCTAGGGCTTTCATTTGATACCAAACTTGACCACTTTTGAAGACTTTCATTTTTGAGCCACACCGGACCCACCGTGGGTGGGGCACCCACCCACAGGTCGGTGGGGCCACGTTTTGTGGGTGGTATAATGACAAAAGTTGATCGCCTCGCCAAGGGCTTTCATTTGATACCAAACTTGACCACTTTTGAAGACTTTCATTTTTGACCCACACCGGACCCACTGTGGGTGGAGCACCCACCCACAGGTCGGTGGGGCCACTTTTTGTGGGTGGCATAAGGACAAAAGTTGATCGGCTCGCCAAGGACTTTCATTTGATACCAAACATGACCACTTTTGAAGACTTTCATTTTTGAGCCACACCAGACCCACTGTGGGTGGGCGCTGTGGGTCAGGGGTCACATCCGTCGGTTTCGGCAGTATGCCCATCGTGTTCAGCGACCCCGATATATGGGTCCCACCCCAGTGCCGAAAAACGCTGTTTTTGGCCGTTTTTCGACTATTTTCAAATTTTCGGACTTAGAAATTTTTCAGCTTGAAGGTGTCCAAAAACGCTATTTTTTCCATTTTTGACCATCTATAAAAATCGAACCAGATCGAAATTCGGAAAAAAACATAAACTTGCTAAATGCCATTGCCTAGATAATCAAAAAATAGTATAGAAAAATTTTTCCTATGGGCCGTTCGAAAAATCGAGTTAACACAAAAATGGAAAAAATCATGCTGAATACAGAGAAAAAAAACCCCACTTTCAAACCCGTATGAGAAAGTCGATTTTTTCAAAGTTCATTTTTTCCGGGCAAGTTTGGTATCATCTTTGGAAAAGCTCTTGGCCTGGAGATTTCAAAAATGTAAATATTAGCTCTTAATTCCTTCCCGTTAATTAGTTATGCCTAATTAGCACTTTTCAAAATCCGCAAAGTGCCTTTATAGCTCATATTATGGGGGGGCTCTCCGAGCGCCCCCATGATAATATAATATATTCATAATATTATAATAGGAGTACTGTGTCCTCTTATCATTCAGCGGTTTAATTGTTTAATTGTCGGTCCAGAGGCTAAAAAAATTGCACAATTGACAAGTATCCTACGCGTTCAGACAAAATTTATTGAGAGTGTTTTCGACGATTTTGAAATGGGTGCTAAATTATGCAAATTAGGTTTTCAGGAGGTCACGTGAATCCGGTTCTGTCGGTGTCCTTTGCTGCGATTGGTCAGTTGTCCTGGTCACTCGTCCCCTTTTATCTGGCCGGCCAGTATCTGGGCTCATTCCTAGCAGCTGCCTCTGTTTTCGCTGTGTATCATGGTAGGCTGATCTAGTACTGAATAAATGGCTATTGCAGTAAATACTTATTAAAGGTGGTGATTCCTTTTGGGCACATAAATCTGCATCAATTTGCATCATCAATCATCTGCAAAAATTCTGAAAAATTATACTTCTTCTAAAATGTGTTAAAACTATTTTAGAAAAGCCACATTAGTTTCGTGGCATGCATTAGAAAGAGAAAATGTCAAGCTACATTTTGATATAAAAATGGCTTCTTAACTCCAAGAAATGAATGAGTAATAATGGTGCAAACTTTATGTGACCAAAGGGAATCACCACCTTAATTAGATCAGTTAATCTTGTCAGAGAGTAGGACAGGTGAACAATTGATGCATGATATGGGAGTTCAGCTGATGGCTCGGTTTTGTTAGTGGTCAGCATGTCTCACTGCAGATCGGTGCGGCCTGTGGTTCGATTCCCATCTGGTCCACAAATTGTCACTTTTTAAGTTTTATTATGATTGGTGCTAAATTCCTGTGCTTTCCCAGGCTTTCAATTGGGCCACGTTTTAGCGACGCCCCGGATTCTGTCTAAAAACTTTGTCTAAACCACTGATACTCTATATTTTCCCTTATTTTTCGGAATGTTTTGATGATCAATTGACATCGGAATCAAAACAGTTTTGATGCAGGTTTTGATTTTTGATGCACTAAATCAAATCGAATCACTTAAAAATTTAGACAGAAAAAATCAATCAAATCAAATCTAATAAAAATTTATCGTAAAGAAAATCCATCAAATCAAATCAGTAGTTTTTTCAAGACAAGGTTTTGATTTGATTTGATGATTTTTGATGCGTTTTGATTTTTACCTGTTCTGGTATAATTTAGATCAGATTAGCCATAAAATGTAACCAAAAATTAAGTTTCAAGCTTTCAAGTTTTGAAAATCTCTAGCTTTTCAATGATACTATTTGGAATTCCAATGAATTCATTAATAGTAGAATATAATGCTATAGTCCATCAAGTGAAAATAAGTGACTGTAGCTTTTGCTGTATGCAGGTATTTTTGGTAACTTATCAACCCAGGTCAGTTAATAAAGTTAGCCATAAAAGTATACTTTTCTTGAAGCAAAATTGCGATAAATTCCCAAATTGTGTATGTATATTGTAAAACTGGATAATTCGCGAAATCCCAGAAAATTTCAGGGATTTTACAAAATCCTTAACACTTTCAAGAAAATTGTGAAACTTAAGTTAAAACTTGTTTATTTAACAGATCTCCTGAATGATTAATTGAGGGATTTCACAGAATCCCATGTCACTTCCAGGAAAATTGTGAAAGTGTTGAGTCCATTGAATTGTATCAATTTTTTGTTGTATATTTGTAAACTGTTATTAAATTTTTCCCGAAGTAATGATTTATTCCATAATTTCATATTATTCCCAACACTATCAATCTAAAGTAAAGACTAAAAGCCATACGGGGCTGTATTTTTGTTTGTTATTTTTATCATTATTATATTTACGCAAACTGGATTAATTAATTTTATTATTGAAAAGTCTTCGCTGTGACAAACTTGTTTTAGGGTTAGGGTTAGTGTATTTTTGGGCTATAAAAGCGTATTCAAATTCAAATTGAAATTTATTCAAATTTGCTACAATTACATCATGTAGCCTAGAAAACATCTTGCAAAAGTCGCGGCATGAAAATCTGAGTTCTCGAGAAATTAGCTTTAATCCGCCATAACTTGCATCGTGATCACGCAAAAGCTGACAGTCATTCGAATCCCCTCATCAAGACCTACAAATTATTCTTCGATTCCTTACGGTTAAAGAGATAACAGCGAAAATTGATTTTTGAGGTCCAAAACGGACAAGTTTCCGAAATATTGCAAGACTTGGACAGTTTAAACAAGCTGGTCCGTCGGTCACGTATCGTCCACAATTGTACTCCTTTAGGACAGGTTATGCCTGTGCCAAACGGAGAGCTCTGTGGGCATCTCAACCTAAGCACAGCAACGAAAAGGGGAGAACTTGAAAATAGCAAGCAGCAACCAGATTGTTTCGAACACGGATTTCTCTCAACTCAAGCAAGCAATTAGACAACTACTTTGCGCACGCATTTTTGGGGCAACTGCCGAGGGCTATTTTTCATGGTTTAGCGTTTTGTTTTTTGTTCGAGAGAAATAACCATCCAAACTTGAAAATTTTGACGATATTTTTGCACGTATGTTTTCTGTAGGATAATAAGCAAGTAAGAACTCAACATGTAGCTGCGCGTGCGCAGCAAGTTTAAAATTGCTCTTCCAGCGGAAAGTTAACTTATGCACAAAATCTAGCTTGTTACCTCGTTTTTCATCAACTTCGAGTTCAGAAGAACAACAGCAGAATAGAGGAAGATCCCGCACATATAAACATCCGTAGCTTTCGGTTATGTCTATGTCAAAAGCCGAAAAAACATTATTTACATCAAAACTCAAAAGAACCGGAAGCTAGAGTCATAGCCAGAACCAATTTCAAAAACCCGAATCTATCCCAGCACCGAGTCGAATATCTGATCATCTCCAATAAAGTATCCATCCACTACGGGTGCTTGCTCGCAGTATATTTATGTCGTGAATAAATAAAAATTGCGAAATACGATTCTAAAATGTGAGATTTTATTTTGATAGCTCAAGGGTTACGATAAATTTTTGAAAAAATCAAATCAAATCAAATCAATTGAAACCAGGAAAAGAATCAATTGCTACGGCAAAAAAGTAAAAATCAAATCAAATCAAATCGATTGAATTTTGGGAACATGAAAATCAATCAAATCAAATCACTTGATTTTTGGACGATCAGAAAATTAATCAAATCAAATCGAAACTAAAAGAGCCGCATCAAGACATTACTAGTTGTAATGGAATTAGTAAAATAAGGTGCTAAAAGTAATCGAAACTGGTCAAAAATGCTCAAAATTAATCGATCTACAAGGAAGAGTTCATATGCCATGGATTTGTGAAGAAAAGCGAAGATCATCAACATGGAATGCAATTATTAAATAATGTCGAAGCAATAATGTATAGTTTGTTTTATGTTTGCTTAGCTAGAGTTGCCAGTATTCACTGAAAATCAATAAATTTATCAATAGGGTTCAAGGTTAATACTCAATCAAGACATGAAATTTAGTCATAATTACGATATTAGGTTTAATTAGGTCCTACTAATGTGTGTGTTATTAACAATACTAATCCAAGAACTGTGTAAAAAGGAGTATCCCGGTCTTAATCCTTTTAGTAAATGGAGTTGTTACTCCCACACGGAGATAAACGTCGACATTTGAATCAAAATTAGGTGAATTGGTAAATATCGTACATAATTGGGTCTAGTATAGCCTTTTCCGCAGAATAACACAATCGCTATTCTCCACATACTAGGTAGCAGGAAGCCATAAAAGCCAAGAATCCAAAGGTACGAAGTTTATGTGCGTAATTAAACCAAAAATTAGTCGTAAAATAGCTATAAAATGGAAATCTGCACTTAAAACAGCAAAATATTGGAAGATGGTTCAATATTAGGTACGAAATAGCTAAATACGTATTTAGGTAAGGTTAATTAGTGATAATTAAGTGGTTATTAGGTAATAATCGGTTAATTTTATAATTTTTGGTCGAAAAATGACTTGGGCTTATATGAAAGAGAATTTAATTCTGATTCCAAAAATCCAAACCCGGTTTTCTAACTCCCAAAAATAAGAAAGTTATAATTGAAAATGTCTTTTAAAATCAGTTTTTTAGTCCCCAATCCCAACACTCTAAAAAGGAGTGTCTTAAAAAGGTTTTGTTTAGGTTTGACTTAAGTCAAACCTTTTTCTCTTTTTATTGTCTGGGAGGTTGTCTACCTCCCAGACTACACACCTCATGGGTGTGGCTTTCTCTTTTCTTTTCCTTCTGCTAGGCCTCTTTCTTCTAAGGCCTAGCAGTTGTCCTCGCCTGAACTCTTGGCCGAGGACAAGACTTGCAAAGAAAAGAACACTATAAGGCCAAGACATTTAATTTAGAGGGGGATAATCTCCCTCAATAATAATATGAATAATAAAATAAGTAGGTAGATATATGTAGCTAGGTACGTAGTTTATTATGATGTAAGTTTTAAGTTATGGAAAATTGTGTATCTTATGTAATAAATTGTCAAAGTTCTTAAATTTCATGAAGTTTTCCCTTTGGTTATGTTTATGTGTTAGCAAAAGTTTCGCAAAATTTCGCCAAGTTTCGGCCCCCAAAATATATCAAAATTGGGTCAGTTGGGGGGCAATAAATCCCAAATCTCATTAATTTCCACCCCCAACGGCCAGCTGGGTCAGCCCGCTGCAGCGCAGCACACGAAAAAGGTGGCAAGCTTCTAGAAGGTTCTAGAATCTTCTAGAAGCTTTGCCTTAAAATCAAAGAAGATGCGAGTTCCAGGTCTCGCTAATGACCTGTCACCGAGCTGTCAGCAAAACTGTCAGCTCGGTCCCAAAAATTTTCTTTTAGTCAGTGTTCGCTTGAGAGCAACCGAAAGCGGTTGCTTCCCCCCTCCCTTCGTGCGTTCCCTAGTGCAGTTGTTACCTGCATAGGGAGTACAACGCACCTCCCCGGTTAGGCTAAAACATTCGGACTTTTCTGGCCTTTGGGCCAGAAAAGAATTTGAGAAAATTCCGCGAACACTCCCAATTTAGGGCCATATAGGCTTGTTATGCCTGGCCGGAAGCAACAATCGAGAAAGAAAAACGCTAGGACTTATTGGCCACTTTTTGGCCTTACTTTTTATTATTATTGAGGCCCTTGGCCATTTTTTTATTATCTGAATTTTGGGCCTTGGGCCAATTTTTTCCTATATTTTATGAGGCCAATGGGCCATTTTTTATATGTATTTTTTGGGCCGAAGAGCCCCTTTTTATCAGTATCTTGGGCCCGAGGCCATATTTTTGTTATGATAGCATGTGTGGGCCTTGAGCCACTTTTACTTTATTTTATTTTCTTTCTTTATTATTATTTTATTATTTCAATGAAAAGGGGCAGCTCATGTAAACCCCTCCTGTCCGATGGAGGTCTTGAGAATTGCCCCTGTCTTTAGTTTTTCTGTTTTTTGTGCCGACACTCTCTGTATACCGAGGTTCGCTGACCTCCACCTCCGATTATTCTATTCGTTTATTTAGTTACCTTTTAGTTGCACTTTTCTGGTCAAGCCACGACCATGTCTTTCACCTTTTTGCAAGGTCCTTTTGACCTAAAATTGGGGTTTTTAAAGTAGAATACGGGATATTTAAGTGGGGACCCAATCCCTAAGTTGAGTTAGAGGGTCCCTTTGCTACGACCCTAATTTTTAATGAGTTAATTAATAGGAATACTTACCCCACAGCCGGCAACTAGGAGTTGCCGGCCATATTGTTTTAATCTCAGGCTTTGTTAAGCCTTAAAATCACTGTTTATGATTTGTACCTGTTGCTGTAGGTCGGTATCAAAAATTAATAGGCCACTAAATACATCAAAACTGAGTCTCAAAACCAAATCTCTGAATTAACCAATCACTTATTTTAAATTATAATTAATAATTAAGCATTTCACGGGGAATGACCGGCTTCCCCATTAATTAATTTAATTATTGTTAGTAGTTCTGTTTGATAGTAGTTTTGTTTAGTAATGATTGCTTCGCAATCATTACTCACACGGCTTTCCTAAAATTCTAAAGTTCTCAAAAGTATCAAACTTCTGCGCTATAAACCGAGTTTTAGAATCCTAAAACTCATAACAAAGTTTTTCGTTAAATTCAGTTAATTTAATAGCTAGCAACGTAGGTTATTTAGTATTAATTAGAGTTAGTTACCATTTAGATTGACTATAATCATGTTTGTTCGTTGGGATTAGCTAGATAAGTACTTACCTAAGAAATTGTGTGTCTGTGTATGTATGAATTGTACGAATGGCATTGTATTGGTTTTATGACTGTATGTGCGTTGACTCGCGGAAACTCCTTCTGTCCGATGAAGGTTGTGAGCATCGCTGGAATGATCAAGATTCAGATCATAAGCAGGAATGAAGAGTATGTGTGATTTGTATGAATGATCGCATTTCTGTTGGTATGAGTGTGTTTTAGTCTAATTGTTACATAAGTAAAGCATAAGTGGTTATTAGTTTAGGTGTTGCATAACTGTTGTCTGATTGCGTTAAATAATTAATAAGGTTACGTAATTCAATACTAGATTACCTAAGGCTTTTGTATGTATGCTGTATGTAATGTGATTGTCGGTAGTAATTGAGCATGTAACTGTCCAAATGGTTAATGATTCCTGGTATGCTTGGTCCGTATGAAATACCAATATTACGCTAGGATTCCTATAGTACGCAGGAAACTATAGTAATAAGTAGTGTAGTTTAGGATGCAAGTCTTGTATGTGTGTCTAGAAGTTTATGATTACATGGTTGTATAAGGAATCCAGGTTTAGGCACAGTTTGGCAAACATGCAAATGAGGTTAAGGCTATAGGACCTAGAGTCACGGGGACTCCGTATTGGGTCCTCATCGGTCTGAATCAGGATGTCCTCGATTCGTCCGCGTAAGTCATTCTTTGTTAAGAGTGCGGACGAATCGCAAGAAAGGAATCCACCAAATGGTCAGTCTCACTGCCAAATTAATACCAAAACAAGTCGTAATAAACGTAGGTTGTAATTATAATTGTTGTATTCTTGTTTCTGATGTCGTAACACACTGTTATTGCCATTTCCAATCAAACTAATCCTGTCTGATCCTTGTTTTGTTCCCAATAATGACCGCGACTGCGGTTTAACACCATTTCATATCGGTATTCACGTGTGGCAAACAAAACTTGCGAAAATCACATTATACAAAGGGTAGCGAGGTTGAAAGATCAACCTCGCCCGTTCAACAATTAATGTGAAACTCACCTGTGACGATTATCCGCAAATGGCAATAACGGCTGTTAACAATCTGGTAATTTTAGCTAATACTAGGTAGTGATTGATAATATACTTGTAATAAACAGATTAATAATGAGTTACGTAAGTATTATGGATAGGACACCAGAACCATCTTCTAATAAAGGCTAAACTCACCAATTTTGTGAATTTATCTAGTTTTCAATATTCAACATTTTACAAAATGGGGAGTTGTTACCTTCCCTGGGTAGAATTTAGTAAGAACAGAAATTCTACATTAAATTATGACGTTTCATTGAAATTCTGCTGTAACTTTCTTTTAACTCGCTAATATTCGTTAAGAACAGGAAGTTGTTACCTTCCTTATTTAGGAACTGTGAAATTAATAACTCTCAAGTTCAAATACGTTCAAATTCCTCAAATCTACGTGTTAGTCAATACGTGTTGAAAATAGGAAGTTGTTACCTTCCTCACTAGGACTTGGAAAACAAAGGTCCTAGATCCGATCATTTTAACCAAATTAATATCTCTCGAGTCGGTCTAGTGAATGGGTTCCTATCTGCTATTAAAAGGGCCCAAAAGTGTGTCAATTTCAAATAATAGGTTCTAATCGTACGGAAGCAGACCGTATAAAGGGAAATCAAGTTGAAATTATAATTCTATATTGAAAGTGCAATTTCTTGCACAAGAATGCAAGAAATTGCCTCAAAAACTAATATTTTGCTCGAAATCAACTTTAAATAACGTAATCTTGCTCAAAACCGTTCAGAACTTGCGTTATTCCGCGTAAGTCTCGAATTTTCGTAACAGTTTCGACTGGTGCAAGTTTATTTTGAACTCAGAAAGCCAAAAGCGTGAGTAATGGTTGCTGGGTTCGAATCCCGCACCTATAATTTGTACTAATGGGTTTTAACCCATTTGATTCAGGTGCGGAGGTGAGAATTTGGTCCTGCCTGAAGTCACACGTACGGATAGTCAGTTATTTCGGATATCATAGCCTATAATTATTGGATCTTTGGTGATCATCAGTCCGGAGAAGGACTCAAGCAGTGATTTGCATAAGATTGGATTGTTTAGTTGAATAAGGTACATTTTGAAGGAAGAGCTGTTCAGATTCTTACTTGGGTCGTTACGGCAGAGACTATTTCGAGCATTGCACCGGATCAATCTTGGGAACCTAAAACCAATTGCGAACTTTAATATTTTCTTGTTACCGACTGAAAATCTGAACTTCGTTGTGCTAAACTTTACACCTAACGTCACATCTCTAAAATGGCTTTCATCTTCGAATTCTCCGTCACTGAAATTGGGGTTGTTATCCCCACCTCTCTTGCCTAAGCCTCATCGATTATTAGTAGCGATTTGATATAGAAGACAAAAGAAGAGATTAAACAAAATTGTTTACTAACACCATAACCGGACCAGGCATCCCCCCAACCGGACCGACCCTTGAATTGTCCCCCCAGGTGACCGAACAGCATCCGAAAGTGCTATTGTTACTAGCATTTCGGGCTCACCCACAGACCGGAACCTTGTACTACTAACCTCTTTAATTTAGTTAATTTAAATTGTCCAGTAGCTTTCTTTATTAGTATTACATTGTCCTTGGTAAGGAGGACGGACAAAGAGTCATAATTTAAATAGCACGAACACAAGCATATAGGAACCGCAACTGCACGATAGAGTTTAGTAATAGGTTTAATTCTTGGTTCGTCATTTAGCTAAGAAAAGTTGAGTTTAGCAATAGGAACCTTGTCCCTAACAACAATAAATAACTTGGGTAATTTGGATACTGGCAACTCTGGTAAACTGTTCTGTTTGTCAAATTGTTCATATAGTATACGGTTTATGGTTTGTAGTTTATCCTATTTCTGGTACGCATATTAATAACTGCTATTCTCGTGTACTGTCAACCTTATTATTGTTAGTATTATTACGGTTATCATTATTAAACTGTCCTGTTGTGTTCTACTATTGAACCTGTCTGATAGAATATACAGTCCTGATCCGGATTTGGATTCATAGTCCCTCTATAAAGGTAAGTGTTTAAATTGAACCCTTGGACCCTACAAAGAATCAGCTGTCATCATCACCTGTTCTCGATTTGGTAATCCAGAACAGAGAATCAGTGTTCATTGTTACTGACCTGATTTCGTTATCTTGTAAAAGCAAGTGTCGACCCCGCTTGCTGATCACTTCCAGTGGAACCCCTACCTATACCAAACGGACTCACGAAGAAAGACCCCTATCCAGGTCGGCTGCAAGGAATCCTTGATTTTGGACACACCACCTTTCAAGGATCTTGTGCTTAAGTTTACCACCTCGGTAGACGTGCTGACCTTCCGTGTTATCTGAAGTGGTTGTTACCCCAAAGTCAGATCCGTTAGACCCCGACGGAACAGCATTATATCAGAACGAGATTAAGATCCAAATTTAAATCACTTCATTACAGATTCCTTTTGGGCAAAAAAAAAAAAAAAAATTTTAACTACCACCCCCCCCCCCCCCCCACCCCCTTTTACCCGCTTTATATTAACTTTTTTTTTTTCTTTTCTTCTTTTTCTTTTATTTTTTTTTTTCTATGGTCGCCCCCCCCCCCCCCCCCCCCCCCCCCCCCCCCCCCCCCCCCCCCCCCCAACCCCCCCCCCCCCCCCCCCCCCCCCCCCCCCCCCCCCCCCCCCCCCCCCCCCAAAAACCAACCCCCCCACCCCCCCAAAACACACAACCCCCCTTATATTTTATATCTACCCCCCCCCCCCCCCCCAAAAATTTTTTTAAAACAAAACACAACATTTCCCCCCCCATCGGCAATTATTCCAAACTAACAGTGCCCCCCCCCACCAATTTACCCCACAAACACACAACCCTTTTTATTTTCCCCCCCCCCCCCCCCACCCCCCCCCGCCGCCCCCCACCAGAAAAGAAACCACCCTGTTGTCACCCCCAAAAAAAAAAATACCCCCAGATATAGCCGATTTTCTTGTTTTGGCGTCGAAAACTTGTCATTTTTGCAGAAATCAAATTATCCAACATTTCTTGAAGTACGAAAGCCGTAAAATCAAACTAAGTGTGTCGATCTGAAGGTCTCACAGGGACAAATTATCCGACGCATGATCGTCTTCCAACTACTATCCTGTAGGCTGCTATCATAAAAAATGTAGTTTTTGCAAAAACACGACCAAATTTTTTCCAAAGATTGTGGAGCATTCACCATGCAAGTTGGAGGGCTGCTACTGAACTGAAATGTGTTCTGCACAAATATACCCAGGGACCCTTTTTTTAGTTGCCCCAAATGCTGCCTTCTAGCTAAAGTGGTCGCTTGCCAAAGTTGTGAAAAGTAGGCAAAATCCAGGTTGCGCATACATTTTAGCTAATTTCATTATAACGAAGAGCGGTTTCATAATATATAACTAAAAAAGGGTCCCCAGCTATTTGATAGTAGAATCGAATGATGTGGCCGATGCCTCACGAAAAAATTTGCTTTAGTCTGCAAAAAAATCTGGAAAATTAAATTCTGTGACGTATCAACATGATCAGCCCCTCCTTTTCTTCTTAAAAATTTTCCAAAGTTTTAAACTGTCAATTTAATTAATTAGTTTCTTTCTTTTCTTAAACTTTTCACCCATAAATTTTGTCTCTATATCCGTTTCGTTTTGCCCCAATAATTCTTAACGTCATTTTCTCATTAAATTTAACCCACCTTTACACATATTTTTCAACTATAAAAGGGCCGCTCACCCCAACTGCGGTCTTCTTTCTTTCTATTCTTCGCTCTAAAACTGCACTTGTGCGCTAACTGATTTTCCTACTTTTCGCATTGGTTTAAACTTCTCAGATACGTCATGCTGAATACCCTAAGCTCTACTTTTGGTCTCACCTCTTAACTGAGGAATGTCTCATATTGTATGAAAAGAATCCTCTTAACTGAGGTCTGCTTATTTAACCACTTATCGTGCATGTGTCAACTTCCTCTTAAATGAGGCATGCCATCATTACATACTTATTAAACCTTGTATAACTTACCTAACTCTTCTCTCTCAAGCTCCTGTCCTAGCCACCTACCCATTCGCCACGTTACAATTCCTTCGAAAATGCAGTAAAATAATTTCCGAAAACTAAAGTTAGCTTCGTTGTATTCATTAGAAAGAGCAAATATTAAGTTGTATTTTGATATAAAAATGGCTTATTAACTCCAATGAATGAATGAGTAATAAGGGTTCAAAGTTGATGTCTCCAAAAGGAATCACCACCTTAACCTGTCTATATTAGTGATGTGGATCGGATCGGATCGGCAGTAAAAATTTAACCGATCCGATCCAGCAAAATTATTCGTCGAACCGATCCGATCCGATCCGATCCGGGTCCTGGATCGGTCGATCCGATCCGATCCGGCGATCCGAAATGATTTCTTCAAAAAGCTAAGTGGAACTAAATATAGACTCTATATTTGACTAACAATGCACCAATAAAAACACTCTTTTCCATTTAACAATTTAATGAGAAAATCGTGTCCCAAATGAAAATTCAAATAATCAAAATTCAGGTGATTCTTAGGTACACAGCGCCAAAGCGGTGCTTAGCTTTCGCAAACCTTAACGAAGTGAGCACAATACAAAAATTCGCAGGAATGTAAATCAGCAACAATTTTTATATCATTGGAAAGAGCAGAAAGGATGCTACAAAGTTGTCGAATTAGTTTTTTGATTGTACTACCCTAATTAAAGTTATAATTAATTTATTAAGATATATCAACGAGCAGACACACGCTTATATGAAAGCGTGTAATTAGTGCAAAGTGGGACCCCCCCCCCCGAAGTTACGGGAGGGGGGGGTCCCGAGTTAATGAACCGAGCATACCTAGCATGATTTGTACATGCTAGTGTAAGAGTTTCATACTCTTATTTTATGTACTCTTGCCTGTATTACCATTGTAAAGTTGGAAGTGTAGGGGCAACCAAACTTTACGGGTGGAAACTGTGCGCATATGGAAACGACGAACCTGGAGGAGACTTATGTTCCAGTCGACCTGGGCAGGATCTCGCCAAGAATTAAATAAGCCTAACGAACTACTATAAGTGCTGACTAAAGGGACAAATGACTGCCTAACTACTCAACTACGAAAGAAACTTTGATTAAATTAAATACACACTCAGTAAATAATTAGCCTACCTAGACTTGGAAATAACTCAGAGTCCTACCTACCGACTAAACAATTCTAATAAAAACCTAACTAAGACACCCTAATGGCTCAGCTACTGAGACCACATTTAATAGAACAGTAAGCAAAGAGAGCGATTCTCAAAAACAATACACACCAATACAGGAAATTTTGACAAAAACACATTCATCAAAGAAATTTACAGAACAGGTAAAGTTAGACAATCATAAACCATAAGGGGTAATTAAATTTAAACAAAACACTAACAGACTTTGAACACAAATACAGGACACTTTATACGCTCAGATTCGACCCTCAAAAACAAGAACCCTTCTTAAAATAAAGTCTCTAAAATATTTCCCTAAGCCGTCGCGGCAGAACGTAATTTATGACTTAACATATTAGAACCTTTTTCTAAAATAAACAGCCGTATTAGTTACTAACTAAAAGGAAATAAAACTCAATAAAGCACCACTAATGAATTTAGGTCGACCCACGAGGTCGCCTCGGAGTCTAAAGTAATAAAAGAAAAACAATCAATAACTTACAGACACCCCAGATATAAACAGTTCACTTCATGCTGGACGATGGTACAACGTATTCAAACTAATGAAGAAATTTGATCTCCCCCAGTCTAAGCCAAGCGAAATTCTGCATGATCGCCAGGGCAATCCTACCACATCAAACGTGGACAAACTCAAACGCTGGAAAGAACACTTTGAGGAACAACTTAATGGAGAGCCGCCAGCCAACCCAATCCGTCCTGCGGACCTCCCTTTCCTGGGTTTCTTCCAGTGCAGAGAAGATACCCCATCGCTTGATGAGGTGAGGGAGGCCATCCAGTGCCTTCGAAACGGCAAAGCTCCCGGCTCGGACGGCATTCCGGCAGAGTTGCTGAAATTTGGTGGAGAAATTCTGTCGCAGCAATTACATAAGTTGATCTCTCTGATATGGGATCGTGAGAACCTCCCCGATGAGTGGAACTCCGCCATCGTGATCCCGCTGCACAAGAAAGGCTCTAGAACTGACTGCTCAAATTATCGCGGCATATCCTTACTCTGTTGCGCCTACAAACTGTTAGAATTTATCATTCTTCGGCGCCTTGGGCGAGTATATGAGCCTGTGCTACGGGAGAATCAGGCCGGCTTTAGACCAAACCGTGGCTGCATTGACCAAATCTTCACCTTACGTCGCATTCTGGAAACCAGGTCTGAATATGGGAAAGCAACTTTAATTGGATTCGTAGACTTTAAAGCGGCCTTTGATTCAGGAGATCGATCTTCCCTATATGCTATATTGGAGTCTGACGGCGTGCCGACGAAACTGATTCGCATAATAAAACTGTTGTATGCGAATACCCAAAATCGAGTCAGGGCCTGTGGTCAGCTCTCGGACGATTTCGTGGTCCAAACTGGGGTACGGCAGGGTGCTCCACTGTCTCCCTTACTTTTCAACTGTCTTGTCGACTGGGTGATGAGAACTGCGGTTGCTGACGTTGGAGATGGTGTTCTATTTGGTCACGGTCCTATAATTTCGGACCTTGACTATGCAGATGACATAGCCATCTTGGCAGATTCGGAAGTACATCTTCGCCAATTACTGTTAGCTGTCGTTGCGGCAGCAGCGAGAGTTGGCTTGAAGATAAATGCCAGAAAAACTAAGATCCTTTTCAGCCACTGCCCTCCTCCCAATATAGCGATCACTGGGACTATTCTGGAATCTGTGGTCGCCTTTAGATATCTCGGCTCCGAAATCACCCATAATGGCTCTATCACATCAGAGGTCCGTTATAGAATTGCTAGAGCCCAGGCTGCTTTCGCTGCCTTCGAAGCCAAGCTATGGAGCAAACGTGACATCTCTCTGACGGTTAAAACTAAAGTTTTTGACGCGGCGGTCATGTCGGTACTGCTATACGGGTGCGAAACCTGGCCAGTAAAAGTCGCCGATCTAAATTTACTGGCTGGTTTTGAGATGCGCTGTCTCCGTCGCATACTCAGGACTGTCTATACGGATCGAATCACGAACGACGCAATTCGAAATCGGCTGCATCGGCAAACTATTACCAATGTCATCAAACGACGTCGTCTTACGTATTTCGGCCACGTATTGCGTATGCCGGCTGCTCGTTTCCCTAACGGAATACTTGACTTTGCCCCGCCGGCAGACTGGCGTAGGCCGAGGGGAGGTGTGCGCCAAACTTGGCTACGAGTTGTCCAGAAGGACCTCCAGGGACTGTCAAGAACCTATGGTAGACTCTGGCACGACGACTGGATTGGAATCTGCAGAATGATTGCCGCCGACAGAACACAGTGGCGCTTGGTGGTCGATGAAACCTTGGGATGAAGTTGGATACCAGCGATACATCGGACACGATGTTGCTGCCTAAGCAAGTAAGCAAGACACCCCAATCCAGGCTCCAAAGTGAAAGGCTAAAAGGCGAAAAGTGTAAAGAAACGACCGCACGCTAGGCAATGAAAAGAGAAGACTGACTAGTTTTTGAAAGGGATGCTGAGAGAGGAGCCTAGTGAATTTTGATTGGCTAGTTTTGAGAACGCCTTTACAGAAGGGTTATCGGAAAAGAGGATGACGGGGGCCGAACTCCCACCGGGAAGGGGGGGGGGGGGTGGTCGCGGTGCGTGGGGTACGGAAAATTTGAAAAAACGCAATTGTTTCTACATCAGAAAACGTTTACAGACGGGTTATCGCAAAAGAGGATGACGGGGGGCCGAACTCCCACCGGGGAGGGGGGGTTGTCGCGGTGCGTGGGGTACGGAAAATTTGTAAAAACGCAATTGTTTCTTCATCAGAAAACGTTTACAGAAGGGTTATCGGAAAAGAGGATGACGGGGGGCCGAACCCCCAACGGGGGGGGGGGGTCGTCGCGCTGCGTGGGGTACGGAAAATTGGAAAAAACGCAATTGTTTCTACATCAGAAAACGATTTGAGAAGGGTTATCGGAAAAGAGGACAACGGGGGGCCGAACTCCCACCGGGAAAGGGGGGTCATCGCGCTGCGTCGGGTACGGAAAATTTGACCACCAATTTGACCATTCACCCCTGACAAGGGCGCCACAGCTCGCTAGGGACACTTTAGAGGGGTCCTCCAATGACAAAAAATGTTCGCCTCACCATGGGCTTCCATTTGATACCAAACTTGTAATTTTTAAAAAAAATCGATTTTTGAGCAGTCCGGACCCTGGTCAGGGCACCACAGACCGCTGGGTCCACTTTGGAGGGTCCTCCAATGACAAAAAATGTTCGCCTCACCACGCGCTTTCATTTGATATCAAATTTGCAAACTTTTGGAAAAATCGATTTTTGACCGACCCTTACCCCTGACCAGGGCGCCACAGCTCGCTAGGGACACTTTAGAGGGGTCCTCCAATGACAAAAAATGTTCGCCTCACCATGGGCTTTCATTTGATATCAAATTTGCAAACTTTTGGAAAAATCGATTTTTGACCGACCCTTACCCCTGACCAGGGCGCCACAGCTCGCTAGGGACACTTTAGAGGGGTCCTCCAATGACAAAAAATGTTCGCCTCACCATGGGCTTTCATTTGATAGCAAACTTGGCCACTTTTAAATAAATTGATTTTTGACCATTTTGGACCGGTCTGGTCAGGGCACCACAGGCCGCTGGGTCCACTTTGGAGGGGTCCTCCAATGACAAAAAATGTTTGCCTCACCAAGGGCTTTCATTTGATAGCAAACTTGGCCACTTTTAAATAAATTGATTTTTGACCATTTTGGACCGGTCTACCAAGGCCGCTGGGTCCACTTTGAGGGGTCTCCAATGACAAAATGTCGCCTCACCAAGGGCTTTAATTTGATACCAAAATTGACCACTTTTGGAAATTTCGATTTTTGACCATTTTGACCCCGGACCCGGGTCCGGACCCCTGGCCAGGGCGCCACAGGGGACCCAGCGAAACCTACTATAGCCTATGGCGTAGCCCTCCCGCACCCCAGCCCAAATGCCAAATATGAACGACCTGCCTACTGTGGGTCTTTCTACATAAGAGGCCAAAGTCAGAGTTGCGTCACGGTTGGGCCCAGCACCATCAGGGTGCCCCCCAGCCACATGGATAGGTCCTAGAGCGAAACTAATGGGCCTTTTAGATTCACCATATAGGGGTTCCTATTCGAATACGAAACCTCAGCCCAGCAGCTCTTATGTATAGGGCTCCACAGTCCGTAGGCCCTAACCCACAGAACACACTAGATCCCTGGTTAGGGCGCCACAGGCCGCTGGGTTCACTTTGGAGGGGTCCTCCAATGACAAAAAATGTTCGCCTCACCAAGGGCTTTAATTTGATACCAAAATTGACCACTTTTGGAAATTTCGATTTTTGACCATTTTGACCCCGGGCCCGGGTCCGCAGCCCTGGCCAGGGCGCCACAGGGGACCCAGCGAAACCTACTATAGCCTATGGCGTAGCCCTCCCGCACCCCAGCCCAAATGACAAATATGAACGACCTGTCTACTGTGCGCCTTTCTGTATAAGAGGCTAAAGTCAGAGTTGAGTCACGGTTGGGCCCAGCACCATCAGGGTGCCCCCCAGCCACATGGATAGGTCCTAGAGCGAAACTAATGGGCCCTTTAGATTCACCATATAGGGGTTCCTATTCGAATACGAAACCTCAGCCCAGCAGCTCTTATGTATAGGGCTCCACAGTCCGTAGGCCTAGACCCCCCCTTTTACACACTAACTTTCGACCCCTAGCCAGGACGCCACAGAAGCCAGATCGAAAATTAATATAGCCTATGTTCTGGCGACCCTTGGGGTAATGCTGAATCCCAAACCTCAGACCCCTCGGCCAAGGCCTGCTCAATTGAATCGCGTTAAAAATTTTGACTTTTTTGAAAAAAACTATGTCCGAAAAAATCGAAATCCTGCTATGTACACAGCCCAATGGGGGGGTCCTACCTGCACCAAAAAATTTTCCCCAGAAATCGGGCACGAGTTGTTCAAAAAAAACCCCAAATAGTATAGAAAATTTTTGAGCTCCGACCTCTAGGGGGAGAAAAAAAAATGGAGAGAAAGTCTGTAGTTCAAAACTTCAATCTTTCATATCTCAAAAACGGCTCGGCCGATTTCGCTCAAATTTGCACAGCATGGACCCCTCCTGAAGGGCTTTCTACTGTTACAATATGAAGGCTCTAGCTCAACTCCTCCGCCGGCACCAGGGGAAACTATGTTCCAACACTACGCAATGCGCCTTTTTTTCCCTATTCTAGGTAGTGCGCTGACGCGCACTACCTGATATATATATATATATA
Source organism: Trissonchulus latispiculum (assembly GCA_030248195.1). Classification (NCBI taxonomy): domain Eukaryota; kingdom Metazoa; phylum Nematoda; class Enoplea; order Enoplida; family Ironidae; genus Trissonchulus; species Trissonchulus latispiculum. The sequence goes on along the minus strand of JASAND010019571.1, from coordinate 14,690 downwards.
ATATATATATATATATATATATATATATATATAAAAAAAAAAAAAAAAAAAAAAAAAAAAAAAAAAAAAAAAAAAAAAAAAAAAAAAAAAATATCGCATGGTACAACGTGGGCTTAGGCAGAAAGTATAATCAACTGTAGACGGAAGGAGAATCGAAGAGATATGCGGGGGGTCTGGGGGCGGAAGCCACCCAGAAGAAGCCAGAGCCAAAACTACGGTAAATTGTCTCAAGAAATTAATTTAGAGCACTCTAGAAATTCCTACTACCGAATTTTTCGGCTGCGTATTTTGGTGCGTATTTTTGTTTTTGACTGCGTATTTTTAAGCTCGACTGCGTAAATACGCAGTATTTTACGCAAAAAACCGTGGTTTGTAGCATATAGCTAAGTCAGATTCTTAGGCACACCGTACTCATAGCAAAACTTCAAAAACTATAGACAGCGTGACCAGGGGCGTATCCAGGATTTTGAAAAGGAGGGGGTTTTAACTAAAATTTACTGAAAAGGAGGGGGTTTTGATAAAAATTTGCACATTTTGTAATGGAGTTTTCATAAAAGTTAACTCAAAAGGAGGGGGTTTCAACCCCCAAAACCCTCCCCCTGGATACGCCCATGAGCGTGACAGTAATGACAAAAGTAACAAAGTTATTCTGTTTAAAGAGGGTTTTCCCGCATGTTAAAGTTATGTAACCGATCTTTGCTTCTTGTTGTTTGATATAAGTTTCTTGACAAAATGAATGAAGTTCAAAATGTTAAAGATTTGAAGAATTATTTTATCTAAAAAGCAAAAATGCCTTCAACTTCTGCGGGTCCCAGACCCTCCAAACAGTGGCGTATCCAGGTTTTTGAAATGGAGGCTGGCTTATTTTTAGGAAGCCGGAAAATTTTTTGACAATTTAGGGTAAAATTGGTGAAATTTGGCAACTTTTTGGGTTATGGGGGGAGGTCAACATACAGGGGGAACCTCGAATGGAAGGTTGCCGAGTGGGGGACCCCCAACCCCCCCCCTCCAGTAAAAATAAGCCAGGGGGTTGACTTGACCAAATGTTTTTGTTGTCACGAAACGAACTTAGTTGGAAAAGAAAAGGGAGTATACGTATATATAACCGCAGGGTTTTTTGTGCAACGATTTGCGCCAGGACACACTTTATTTGACCTCCTAAATTGAGACTCAAAAAGATAAGCATATGAACTCGAGTTAAAAAACCCGGCCGGGGGTGACGTTGAAGAACATTTTCAAATTTAGACCCCCTAAGAATTAGTCTAGAGCACTTAGCTTTCAATTTATGTTATAATTAATACAGAATCCGAAGAGGTAAGTGGGGGCTCTGGGAGGTGGCAGCCCCCCCGAAGAAGCCACACCCCAAACTACGGTAAATTATTTCAGGAAATAAATTTAGAGCACTCATGAAGTTCCCACTACCGAATTTTTGAGCGGTGTAAAAAAAGGTAAAGGTAACCCCCGGAGAATTCTCCTACCCTTGTCAGGGTCTAGGGTGCCGGTGCTCATCCCCGGATACACATCCCTTGAGCCAGGAGTGTCACCTCGAATGATGACTACAACCGTGGAGGAGGGGCCAGCTCCTCAAGGCAGATGCCCTACACGGTCTTCTGTTATCTTCCCACATGAGTGGTACCCATTTACCGACCAACTAAGGATGGATAGCTGGCTTGGCTAGAGCCCACGGCGAACCGATATGTGCTTAGTCCCTTGCTCAAGGGGATTTGTGAAAGCCTTGTGGCAGCGGGGATTCGAACCTCGGACTATCGGATCCAAAGTCGAACGCCTTAACCACTCGGCCGGCACGGCACGGCACGGTGTAGTTTGGTGCGTATTGTTTTTGACTGCGTATTATGAGCAGTAAATACGCATTGTTACGCGAAAAATCCATGTTTCATCTACGTAACGTTAAAAAACTAAGCCTACCCGAAAACGAACATACAAATCTCCTTTCCCTGAAGGAGACAGATTTGGTAAATGTAGTTTTTCATCTCTTTAGAGAACTTTGCGTAAACCTAAAGCAAGCCTGGCTTTTAGTAAGAATGTTCGTTTATTAAGGAACAATGTGGAAAACAACGCATGAATCAAAAATAATATACAGTTATATACACTGGCGGATCCAGGATTTCGTGACGGGGGGGGCGGTAAAATTTTTCCAGCGGGGGGTCTGGGGGGCAGAGTCCCCCAGAAGTTGAAGAAATTTTTTGTTTTTGCAATAAAGTCTTCGGATCTTTAATTCTTTTTATACTGAAGAGCCGAACAAATTTTTTAAAATTCTTGACATGTTTAGGCAAAAATGGTAATTTTCTGCGAAAAATCGGATGCATTCCAAGCTTTTTCTTCACAAATGCAATAAATATGCGGTTAAAAAGTAGAAAATTCGCGCCGACGGGGGGGGAATTTTTTTGGTTTTTTGCCCTTTTTCCTCTTTTTCTCCTCAATTTTTCCTACCTTCGAATCGCGAAGGGGGGGCGGCCGGCCCCCCCGCCCCCCCTGGTTATATATACCTTAAATTTTATATATACTATACACACATCGGGAATGCCTATACTGGGCCTATACGCAGGGGCGGATCCAGGGGGGGGGGTGGGGGGGGGGGCGCCCCCCCCCCTGTTGAGATTCGAAGTTAGAAAAAATTAAGGAGAGAAAGAGGAAAAAGGGCAAAAAACCAAAAATTTTCGCGCCTTCGGCGCGAATTTTCTACTTTTTAACCGCATATTTATTGCATTTGTGAAGAAAAAGCTTGAAATACATCCGATTTTTCGGAGAAAATTACCATTTTTGCCTAAAAATGTCAAGAAGTTTAAAAAATATGTTCAGTTCTTCAGTATAAAAAGAATTAAAGATCCGAACACAGATTTTATTGCAAAAACAAAAAATTTCTTCGGCCCCCAGACCCCCCCCCCGCTGGAAAAATTTTACCGCCCCCCCCCCTTCACGAAATCCTGGATCCGCCAGTGCCTATACGTACATACATGAATAGGCCACAATCCGAAACCCTCGCGCCGGGCGCAGCAAAATTTTTTACCTCCACGCAGTGAGAAGCGCTTCGCGCTGGGCCAAAGATTTCTGCGCATGGTTCCGCACTTTTGGAACCCTTGCGCAGAGCAAAGCGCCCGTCCGCGGGGGTCGGCAGAACGAACCCGGACATATATCGAAAATCGCCCTCGTTAATACGCGCTACATTCATTATAAAGATAAAATGTTAAGCTACATTTTGATATAAATATTGCTTCTTAAGGGGGGTCGCCAATTTTCGATTTTTCTTATTTTCACATATATATTTTGTACTTCCCATGGGACCGCAAAACAGGACACTTGCGTTTGTTGCAAAACTTTCCCTATTCTTCACTATTGTCCTCCAAAGGTGACAATCATGTGTTAAACATAGGAAAACGAAAAAGATAGGAAAATTTTGCGGTGGCCAAAAGTTTGAGCTCTGTGCAAGAGCAAATGAGCTATATATAACTCGGCACAATGTTAATCTGGACTAGGTAGCGTGTTAGTATTTATATGAGGTGTTTTTGCGTTAGCAATGCGATTTTCTAGAAATTTTCAAAGTTGGATGAAAACGGTTTTTGCACAATTCTGACTTACAAAAATGCCACCGAAGAAATGTTTCGTCATGCCGTGAACTGACCATTCACTGCACAAATTTCGCGTATAGATATTAAGACAGTACACAAATAGAGCTTCAATTTGCATAACCACAATCCCTGCTGCTGCTTTGCAGAAGATCACACTTTTGGTCACCGCGTTGGCGTTTTGCCTCAAAATACGCCATTTCTGTGTGTTTTTGCGAAAACAACTGCAAAATTCCGCAAAAAACTTTGTTGAAAATTCCGCAACTTTTTCCGGAGCTCTGCGTAAAGTTCCGCAAAATTTTTGGCCATAAGTAGAAATTTTCATTTCTCAGATGAAACTTGAAGGTGTTTCAGATACTTTCTGAAGGAAATTTTCAAAGAATTTTCAAGCCTTCGGCGCGTATATTTCTATATACGTAGACACCTTTCAAACTTAACCGACTTAGAATGCCTAATGACAGCTCAATGAAATTCTATTAGTGTTGAAAAATTTGCCAAACCATATATACTTTTAAACAATTTTAGCCTTTTAGCAGTTTACTTATGTTTTAGAAATTTACTGACTGCCGAAACTAAACTTTTGAGAATTTCCACTAAGGATTTTCCTCGGTTTTACAAAATTTTCTCAGCTTCTGAGGGCTCGCCCCAGACCCTCGCATCTCTCTTCACTTAAGGTGCTGGTATCGCTTTGTGTAAATTCGACCCTACAAACTTCAATTCTTCATGAAAGTGAATGAAACTTACCGAATACATTATTTTCGTGCTCTTTAACATTCTGGGACCAGTCCCGGATTTTAAGGCGTAAAGATAAGAAAGTTTTGGTTTTAGCCCTTATTCTCTCAGTACATGGTCGCTACACCGGATTGGTTGTTATGGCTGGAAAGAGGGCACCAAAATGAACCTTTTTGCTTTTACAACTTTTGAGCTACCTCTAGTGGTTAAGGCAGTATAAGCCAAAAACGATTTTTGGGGTCAAAAAATGGCCATTTTTGACGAAATCAGTTTTTTCAAAATTACTGCCAAATCTTACAGACAATGTCGGCTGATTTATACTCAATCGATACACCGTCCAATTGCGCATTTTATCAATACCTATTCGCTGGAGTTCGTTGCTTTAAGCTAGGGAATTCGCCGAAAAACCATTTTTGGAAAATGGCGATTATTATGTTTTGAACATAGATTTCTCAAAAGCTGCCCAATGGATTCGCGTGATTTTTGGCTGGATGAAAATTCGCCCTATTGCGGAGGGACATTTTTCTTGGTTTGAGCTAAAACTTCTCCAGTTGTGAGAAAACTGAATAGAAAGTTGCGAAATTTCGTGTCATCGCGCGTTTGCCGGATTTTCTGGAGTACTGAGACTTGTTGAGCCAAATCCAAAAAAATGTCCCTCGGCCCACATGTCCTTCATATCATGGCACAAGAAAACATTTTGGCCGATTCTGCAGTTTTGAGAAATCGATGTTCAAAAATTTTTGGTCTATATTCAGTCTGTCAAATGTCAGCATGCCGGAAGTTTTTTGCTATGTTTTGCCAATTTTGCTAGTTTTGTAAGCTCATGTTAATGTACAGATTATAAGCGTTAAAACGATGTATAAAGCTCTTTCCAACTCCCAAAATTGCGAAAGTTATAGCGTTTCGAAAAATCACCACAAAAAGCACTGCACAAAAGGATACCAGCACCTTAAGTTATATATATATACTTGTAAAACACACTTCAACATACTTCGACTTTCGAGAAATATTTATAACTTGGTTAATACTATACGTATATATATATGCGTTAAATGTTAAAAATGTTTTTAAATATATACACCCAAATTACTAAAATTCATTAGTTATCATTAAAAAACTAAAAAATAAGAATTTATATTAGAATAAGAAATTCCGCAAAAGAACTTTGGAGGACTGCGCAAAGTTCGCAAAAAGCTTCGACGAAAACAAAACACAGCCCCCCCAGACCCCTGCTTATCTGTTTTTCGTTCGCGATTCATGCTTTTACACTATAATTCAATGAGCACCCAGCGTAAAATGCTAAGACTTTTAATCTTATCTTTATTAAAAACCAGTAAAAATGGTTCAATTCGACGTTACTGGGTTTATTTTAGGCAACAATAAGTGGGGGAGGGGAGTGGGGGGGGACGCCCCCCCACTAGTTGGGGGGGGGGGGAGGGCGAAAAGTGGGGGGGAATGAAATGGGCCAAAAATGCTAAAAAAGCAGTATAAACAGCCTGTTTTCTACATACACTGCTATACCTATGCTTAAAAGTGCTCAAAAATCAAGTTTTAGCACCAAAAAGGCGATTTTTGATCAAAAATTTCCGGTGAAGCCGGAAAAATTTTGACCAAAAGTCCTACAAATTTGGTAATTTCTGGGCATCTTAAGGTGAGTGGGGGGGAAGCCCAAAAAGTGGGGGTGGGGCCGAGTGGGGGGGGAGGAGCTGCTCGAGTGAGGGGAACCCAAAAAGTGGGGGCCGCCCCCCCCCGCCCCATCCCCAGTAAAGTAAACCCAGCGTTAAGTGCGTTTATGGCGCTTATTGCGTTGAGAAGCTATTTTTGTAATTTCACACAGTAAAATTAATTGATTTTATAAAATTTTAAAATACACACACGAAAACACAAATCCACAATATTGGCACAGACCCGATTTTCATAACCCTGCTGCAGATTTGATTAGGCTTAGGATTTGATGTAATTTAAGCTTTAAAAATTTTCGCCTTCCGAAAGCTTAATATACGTATATATAGTCCAGCGGGGAATAATTTTAATATAAGGGAAAAAACCCACCTCCAGTGTGGACTTACCGGTATGAGCTATATAGGATTTTAATTGTCTATTTTGAAGAGCATCAAAAATAACCCTAGAGGCTGCATTATTGTCGCTCCAGTTGCTTCCCTGAAAAGTTTTGGGAACTTTTCGAAAATTTTGGTCCGTCCAAGTGCCGAAATTTGACAAACTTTGGCCACCCTGAACTAGTGGCAAGACCTAGACCAAAGCGGATTGTATGTATGTGTAGGCCATCTGTTGGGCTTCATGATGATATATGCCACACTGCTCTAACACCTCCGGTGCGACCTGGGGGTGACCTAGAGTTGGCGGGAAAAAAACCCATCGGCGGGAAAAAACCCACTTTTCAAAATTGAATATTTTTCTAACCGTTAGCAGGAAAGGTCAAACTAATACATACATTTGTTTAATAGAGCCTATAGATTAAATTGGTATAGGTTTTACCCGGGTTCGTTCTGTTATGGGTGGTCCAGGGGGTCTAAATCGGACATGGTGCCATTTCAAGCCAAAATTTCAATTTTGGCGAAAAATGCTTATTTTGCCTTAAAATGGGTCTAGTACTAGTTTGGCTCTAAATATAGGAAAAACACGTTTTCTACACGATAGGATGCTTAAACTGCCAAAAATAAACAATTTTTAAAAATTTCCAAAATTTGACTATGTTTACGTGTTAAACATACAAAATTTTCAAAATTCAATTTTTTCTGAAATTTTCAAAAATGTTGGTATTTTTAGATGTAGACCTACTAAAAACAACCCGCTCTTTCGAATGGCACCGTCAACATTGTTCTGGCACGCTTCCAGCAAAAAATCCCGGGTGGGCTTTTTCCCCGCCGATGGGTTTTCTCCAGCATTGGGTTTATTCCCGACTCGGAAAACTTTTTCTCTTTTTTCGGAAAAAATTTCTCCATAACGACAGGGCCTAGAGACAAACTATACCTCATTCGAAAGCTTAGGGCAAACCCCAATTAAATATAGTATCAAAGTCGTGCTAGCCTAAACCAGTCGAACGTTCTGGTCCAAGAAAGAAAAAGTGGTTTTTTCTCCCGCGAATTCTTCTGTCTGTAATTAAACAATAAATAAATAAATAAAAATTCTGCATGCGTGCGCGTACCCATATATATAAAAATGGGCAAAAAATAAAAGCAAATTTTCAGTGAAGGCCGCCCACCAAACATTAATGGACCCACGCACGACAAAATCCTGGTGTAGGCAAGGCTAACCCATTTAACCTTGCCCATGTATGATGAAAATTAACCACCATAGACTGGAAAGATAGGTCAAGAGTCAACGGAAAAAGCATGAACAGCATCTGTATATACGACTCGTGTAGTCATTTTAACGCTAGATAATGAAAACGCGAATTTTCGGCCCTGTTTTTTACGACCCCGTGTATTTTTTCGATTTGGGTCCGAAAAAATAGTCAATTTTCAAAAATTTTCTGAAAGCGCAGCCCTTGCCCGGGAACTTTGGGCATGGGAAGAAACTAGAAGTTGAAGAATTTTTGCATTTTTGCCCAAAAACAGTACATTGGACGTTTATTTCTTGCAAAAAGTGAATTAACGCGCCGAAGGCGCGAAAACTTTTTAAAAATAGCTGTTTTTGCCATAAAAACAGCAAAAATTTTCCATTTTGTCATCCCAAAAAGGGGGGTCTAGACCCCCTTGACCCCCCCCCTGGGTGCGGCCTTGGCTGCAGTATAGTGCTTCTGAAGGTCAGCACGGTCTATAACTAACTACAGATATACGTATAAGTTGCAATCGTCTGATATTTTGAAGGCATTAGTAAAACAGCAAAAGAAATCGTGCGGTATAGGTTTCCTTCATTGGCAGCATAGTTTACATCTGGTTACGCTACAGTAGAGTGCTGCTGAAGTACAGCACAGCCTATAACTAACTACAGATAAGTTGCAATCGTCTGAAATTTTGAAAGCAAATGTAGAAGCAGAGTATGTATTCGAAACCGTGTCATCATTCTGGCAAAATCGAAAGCCAAGTAGGAAACTTTTCAAGCTTCTTTGTTCTTTTGCTTCGGTTGACGATTATGTATAATTACTGGCGGAATTTTCAAAGCTTCTTTCATGAAGCTTTTAGCATGTTTATTTAAGTTTAACTGAGAGCCTTGAAGATGAAATAGGACAAGGATAAAAATGCTCCGATGGAGCATGAAAAATAGAATATGGGTGACATTAGGTTTTAAGCGGGCAGAGGACTAGGTTTTAAAACGTTAATATGGGAGAGGGGGTAGGTTGTAAATGCCAGGAGGACTAGGCATGGGCTGGCCTCCTACTGCGCAATTTTGACAAAATAGGAAAAAATAGGAATTTTTTCTTGCAAAAAATAGGAAAAAATAGGAATTTTCGAAGATAAAAATAGGAAAATATAGGAAGTTAAATGAAGCCTATTGGGCGAATCAATACTGATCTTACAGTATTAATTTAGTTTTTAGTACCTTCAAACTTAGTTACAACAAAAAGCAGAACAACGGTATAGCAATGTTCACAAAAAGATCAGCCCGGAAATTTACAAAAAACCCAACTAGACGGCTAACAAGCAGCAGCCGAAGTATTTTTGCACGGTAATAGCCACAAGCCCCAACCGTAACATATTATATAAAGCAGGGTATTTTTAAGGTTGTTTTCGGGGGGGGGGGAGATTTTTTGCAAAAATACCTAAAAATTGGTATTTTTTGGCGTATTTTTCACGTAGAAAGGCAAAAAGTTCTCAAAAATGCCAGGATTTAAGCTAAAAATAGTGATTTGTACCAAAAATCTCCGGCGAAGCCGGAAAATTTTTGAAAATTTGCCTATTTTTGCCTTTGTAACATGTCCTAACTCTAAGCTTATCGAACCATTATATTGGAATCCTGCCATGTAATTCAAACAACTTACTATCAACTTTTGTAAAATGCCTGACAACCGCCAGGGCAAAACCACTTGGCATGTTTCCTGGTACCTCAACCCCCCTTTTGTTTGTCCGGCCGGATCCTAGGGACCTAGGAGGTGATCAAGATCCCAGAGTTGGCGGTGGGCACATTTTTGAACGACCGCGATCGCACGGCGCCCGCACCCTTGATGACCGCGACCGCCCGCTATCACACAGCCCGCATGAAATTGCAAGACTGCACTGACCACAGTTTGAAAGGTTAACATTGAACGGACTCTATCGCCGAAATAAGCTAAACTCTGATTCTTGAGGTACAGGCTCATTTAATAGTCTAAACCTTGACAAAGTTAATCTATTTTCACTTAAAATTGAAACTGCAAGTTAGAAAGAAAAAGGTTATATATACAAAAAGTATATATATAAACAGAGCAGTTGATTTTGAAAAATCAGATATCGCCAAATTTCGACATCTGGAATAGGCGCAAAGATCTATAATATCTTCGTATCACCAAATTTTGAACTCTGAAATGCCAAATTTTGTAAATGGCCACATTAGGTTGCTCTCAACATAGGGTTTATTGATTTTGCTCATGCATTCTATCCGAAATTTGCTGGGAGCAATTAAGGTTCAACATTTCAGGTTTTCGAAAATTCAAAGCTTCGTGGAAACATAATTAACCATTTTGGAAATCATTAAACAGTTGCAAAAAATCCAATTTTGAAAGATTTTGACAAAATTCCGAGGGTCACAAAACCTACAGTTTGTCTGAAAAATCGAAATATCTGAAATATTGGAAAATAGCCAAGGTAATTTAAGATGCTGGTTTCCTTCTCGGGTATTTTTGACTCGTACGGCAGTAATCCTTTACGAAAATAGCTAAAACTTACGAAATAACCTATTTTCGAGCTCTTTAACATTCTGGACCAGTCCCGTATTGTTAGGCGAAAAGATAGGAAAGTTTTGAGTTTTGGTCTTAGGCTCCCAGTAGGTAATATCTTATCTTATCTCCCGTGGTTAAGTCAGTATAAGCAAACACTGTTTTGAGGAAATGGCCATTTTCGAGAAAATCAGTTTTTTCAAAATTACTGTCACATGTTAAGGACAAAGTTGGCTTATTTATACTCAATCGATACAGCGTCCAAATGCACATAATTAACTAAACTAAATTAATTAAATTAAAGGAAAGATTTAGAAAATTAATCTTTCAATCGGATGCGAAACCACCAGATTGTGATATTTATGCACATAAAAACTTGTCGGCGAAGCCGAAAATTTTTGAAAACCGGGATACAGGGTAAAGCATACACTAAACATTATCTCAGACATTAATACTGAAATAATCCAAAACTGGATAAAAATAATAAAAAATAGGAAAAAATAGGAATTTTCATCAAAAATAGGAAAAAATAGGAATTTCCAAGAAAAATAGGAAAAAATAGGAAAAATAGGAAGAGTAGGAGGCCTGCATGGGCGCACCCAGGGGGGGGGGGGGGTTTGGGGGTTCCGACCCCCCTGGGAATTTTTGGGGAGAAAGCAAAAATTGAGCTATTTTAGTGCATAAAATTAGAAATTATGAAACTTTTTCGCGCCTGCGGCGCTCTTCTATCTCGATTTTTAAATTTTTTCGCCTGCGGCGCTTTTCTATCTCGATTTTTAAATTTTTTTTCGCCTGCGGCGCTGTTCTATCCTGATTTTTAAATTTTTTCTCGCCTGCGACGCTTTTGTAACTGAATTTTCAAAGTTTTACGGGCCTGCGGCGCTTTTCTAACTAAATTTAAAAATTGTTTTCGCCTGCGGCACCATTATGTCAAAGAATTTCTCAACTTTTATTGAAATCTTTTTAAAGATTTCCATTACGGCTTTTTTCAAAATTATAAAAAATTTTCTCAACTTCAGGGGGGCTCTGCCCCCAAGACCCCCCGCGTCGGCTGTCGACGACTCCTAAATGTCGTCATTTTTGTGGCTGCCAGAAGTTTCCCCACAAAACTTCGCCACCGCCACCTCCCCCCCAGCATAAACGTGTCAGGCGAAGACAAAAATTTTTTCCGGCTCGACCCCCCCCCTTTTCAAAATCCTGGGTGCGCCCCCCTAAAAGCGCAATGATATGGACCTCCAGCTTCGCTAAACAACCCATATTCGCGGTACATGACTTTCTTCTTCTTTCTCATTTATATATATATATCTGTAGAACAAGTGCGACGGCCCTTGAACTTGCTCTTCTCCACTTTGTTTCTACTTTACGTGGGTTCACGTAGTGAAAGTAATGTACATTGGTACACGAATTCCGACGAAGCTTGATGAGACTGTGCCTCCGTAGCTCAGTCGGTAGAGCGTTTGCCTAGTGCGCAAAAAGTTGTGGTTTTTCAAATTTCAACAAGAAAACGAATTTTTCGTACTTTCGGTGGTACGTGACTTTCTTCTTCTTTCTCATTTACTCATGTTTCACTCCATGCATACGTGCGTATAAGCTACTTATTTCAGCTTTCCAGCTGATTTTGAAATGTTAAGCTTATATTTTTCCAATATATATATATATATATATATATATATATATATATATATACATATTTATATGTACATAAAGAAAAGTTAAAAGAAAGGTTTGATTGAAGCTCGAATGTATACGTAGCAGTAGATTATTTATGCACTATATATAAACTAAATGTAGCGTGAATATGCATAATTAATTACATTTACAAACCGCAAATATGGGTTGTTCGACAAAGCTGTGCCCATATTAATTAGTTAATTATATGGTTGCACTGTTTAACCAACTCCATTCGTGATCCAACAAAACCGCATTGCATTATTAATGTTCGTTGAAAACCCAATCCCAACTCGCCCAAATTGCATTTTCAAAGTCCGCAGAAGCATTTTCTTTATTGTATATATATATAAGGAATCGATAGCTTAAAAATTAATACAGTTGAAACTATCACAGCACTATAAATTCCGGCACCTTAAAGGTCTATCAACTGAGGACTCCCAAATTAAGTGATGGCCAAAAAGTCGTATCCAAATTGTTATGTAACAGCTTCAGTGACGAGAAAAGGCTATACAGCCAAACTTCAGAAGCAGTCACCACGACACGAAGAACGCATACAAGGAGAAGAAGCATCACTACTCAGCTTTATGCAGTCTCGAGCTCAATGCCTAAAGATTGCAGATTAAAAACATCAGACAGCTGAGCATTTCTTCCTAAAACAAAAATAAAAACTAAATATATACAACATATACATCACTATTTTTTGTGTTTTTGTGTTCTCGCACACTTTTAAAAAAACACACTAACAGGCACATCCAAATCTTCACCTGAAGGAGCGAATTTTTATTCATTTTAAGCATAATTTTAAGTTTTTCCGAAGGATTTTGCGCCTTCGGCGCAAATAACATATGTATCGTCACGTATCTAGGACCCCCTGACCACTCACTACACGACGAACCCAGACAAACAAAGCCTATATATGCCAGTTTAATCTAAACATAGGCTCTATTAAACAAATGTATATGTGTATTACCTTGATCTTTCCTGGTAATGCTTAGAAAAATATTCAATTGTTGAAGTGGGTTTTCCCGCCAACTCCAGGTCACCGCAAGGTCGGCAAGGAAAGGTTAGAGCCGTGTGGCATTATATCATCATGAAGCGCAACACTTGCCCAACATATACGTAAGAGAAGCAAAGCTTGGCCTAAAGAATAGAGAAATTGAAAGATAATCCACACTCTGGGCTTTTGTTTAATGGGAGGTCCCCCCTCACTCGACCCCTTCCCTTTCCCACTCTCGTTCGTTCCCCCCTACGTTTTGGGCTTCCCCCTCTACTCACTATTAGGTGCCCAGAAAATGCCAAATTTTAAAGATTTTTGGTCAAAATCGTCGGTTTTTATACTAAAACTTGATTATTGAGCACTTTGGAGCTTATATACTTGTAGCAGTATATATACGTAAAAAACACACTAGCATTTTTAGCCCATTTTATTCCAAACTTTTTGGCCTAGAGAAAACCCAGACACTAATCAATGAATGCGTATATACGTACATAAAGTGGAACGTATCCCAACATTTTGGTATAAACAATTAACGATGTGAATACATATTTGTGCCTTGATAATATACATCAGGGAATAAGTGATCAAGCCCCATGCGTCTTATTCCTCATCACCATAGCCCATCTGGTGCACCAGACATGAGGCATTGCGGTATTCCGTTTTGGTCTAAGTCTTGCCTGCAGTAGGTCAGCACGATGGCCTGGCAAAGTATGCCAAATTTTGGCACCTGGTCGGACCCCAACTTTCAAAAATGTCAAAGTCCCAAAACATTTGCAGAGAAGCAGCGGGGGCGACAATGATACACATGCTTTAGTGGCATTAGTGGTAGTAATCCTAGTCGTAGCAGTATATATTGTAGAAAGGCAATAAGCCAACTTCTCACAACGCCCAATGCGGTGTTGTGAGGAGGCTGAAAAATTCCAAGAAAATGTCTAGGAAACTCATTCGACAAACGTCCTTGGTCCTGAAAATGCCCAGAAAAGCTTTGGATAAAACCTGGAAAAGTCAGGAAAGAGAAGCTGAAAGGTCCTGAAAAAGAATGGAAAATTTTAAAATTTAGACAAAAATCTGGATAATCTCGGGATAACGTCTGGGGAAAAGTTGGAAAAAGTCTGGAAAGGAAAGTGTCTAAAAAATGTCTGGAAAATAATCATCCAGAAGAATTTTTCCAGGTTTCTATAGGAAACAGTTCTGGCATTTTTTTAGTGGGGGGGGGGGGTGGGGGCCCCCCACTTTTCGGTTCCCCCCTCCACTTTTCGGAGCCCCCCCACTTTCGCCCCCCCCCACTTTTCGGCAAGCCCTCACCCACTTTTTTGGGGGTCGCCCAAAAGTGTCAAAAAATTAGGTTTTTGAGGTCAACTTTTCAAAAATTTTCTCAATTTTTAGCTAATTTATGGATTTATAAGCTCATTTTAAACTTAAAAACAGCGATTTTTTGCGTTTTTACCTAAAAAATGCTAATTTTTCGCTAAAAATTTCGGTATATTTTACCTTTGGGTCGCCCCCCCCCCACGTTTCGGGAGCCCCCCCCCCCTTCCCCCTCCCTCGGGGGGGGGGGGGCGAAGCCCCCTCCCCACTTTCAAAACCCTAAAAAAATGCCAGCAGTTTTCCTGCGCACCCACCAGAGTAGTTTTGGACGCACTTCAAGACAGGTTATGAAAATCCTATATAGCTCACCGGTAGCTCCGTGTAACGGGGATTTCGGTTGGGGAGGCCCTCCTCAGAGTTTGTGGGGGCGGGTGCCCTTTTTAGTCTCTCCCAAACTGCCCCACGACCCCCCTTCCAAACCTGCCCCCAAAATTTTTTTCTATTTTTATGCCAAAAATAGCATTTTCAGTACAGGTCGGCACACGCATGGAAATTGTCATGGTCAAAAACGTTGTGGTCGTAG
>JASAND010019570.1:0-59076 GCA_030248195.1 Trissonchulus latispiculum | reverse complement strand
TATGATATAGGATGAACGTTGAGTGCTCCAATTTCTCTGGCGCACGGAAAAATGCTTTTTTCCGTTTCCTATGTTTAGCACATGCTGACATCAACACGAGGTGGAAGTCACTCGCTAACCGTAAGAGATCCGACCTTCATTTCAAAAAACTCGTTCAAATATACCAGTCGGACAACAAAAATATGTGAAAAATGAGAACAAAATCAGGAGATGGTCGAAAAATGGGACAAAACTGGACCCCCCTTAAGACGGTAAAGCTCAAATGCGAGTAGAGCATGCGTACCCGCAAATAGCGGTTGCTCAGCGAAACTGGCCCATATTAGTGCGCTTTTAACCTAGTCCTCCTTGACTTTTTACAACCTGCCCCTCCTATATAAAAGTTTTAAAACCTAGTCCTCTGTCCACTTAAAACCCAATGTCACCCATATTGCATTTTTCATGCTCCATCGAGGATTTTTATTCATGTCATATTTCATTTTTAAGGTTCTCAGTCAAAACATAACGAAGCTTGAAAGTGCGCTAATTTAATTCTCCCTTTTTCGTGATTTTGGTCACTCAAACGTTACTTTTCCAAAGAAGGAGACTTGCTCTAAACACGATTTTCTAATGCTATGTATTTTGCACTTGCCTTGCAATTTCAGGCGATTGCTATTTATATGTGTTTCTAATATTAGGTTGTGTTGTACTCTCAGTAGCACTCACTCAACTCAGACCCAAATTATGCTGTCGATGAAGCAAACTTATATGGCACGAGAGTTTCAATTGTTCTTCCGCAGTTAGTTATGTTCAAAAATTTGGACAATTGCAACGTATGATTTGCAATGCTACATTCACTTCACTCAGCAGAATTTCCAGACGGGCTGCAAGTTAACTATAGTTAGTCATAGACCGTAAAGTTAAAAGGTAAAGTGACCCCTGGAGAGAGAACTCCAACCTATAGAAGGTTATAGGGTGCCGGTGCTTATCTCCGGATTCTCAGTCCGAAGCCAGGAGTGACAACTTGAATGTTGACTACATCTGTGGAAAGGGGGCCAGCCCTTCATCAGGCTTACGCCAGAACACAGACTCCTGTTACCTTCCCACCGAAGTGGTGCCCATTTTCCGACCAGTTAAGGATAGACAGCTGGGTTGGCTGAGGGATTCTCCAGAAAGTCACTAGGTAGTGACTGTACTTCATAGCAGCCTCTCTACTGCACCGCAACCAGATGCAAACTTTATTGTCCGTGAAGGAGACTTTTACGGCATGATTTCAACAAGCTCTTCTGAAGTTATTGGCAAAATCTCGGACGAATGCAAGTTATCCGTATATAGTTAGTTATAGGCCATGCTGTACTTCTGCAGCACTTTACTGTAGCGCAACCGGATGCAAACTATAGTGCCAATGAAGGAAACATATACGGCACGATTTATATTGCTCTGCCGGTCTGCCGTACTTGTATACCAATCTTCGGCCGGCATACAGCACGGTTCACTGCAGCGCAACCACATAGTAACATCGTAATAAGTATACGAAACGTATCTATAATAGTTTGTCATGTCCTAAATTATCTGTATGCCGAATTTCAAATACCAGTGACGAATGAATAACTGACATCCAGCAAGTTGCTGTCTTTGGGACAACACATACAGCACAGTAAGGGAAACTGTACCAACTAACATAGCTACAGTTCCCGGTTACTACAGACACAATTTTCACCAGGTTTCATATGTTTAGCTAGGAATTCTGATAATCCTGAACAGCGTGCTGCAACGGTATAACGCGATAGCAGCACCGCACAGCGCTACGACTATGCTCACTGTGTTCAGCGACCCTACCGATAACTCTGTGCGTCTCACTAAATGACCCAAAACTGCATATTTATGCCTATTTTTGATATCTGTACGGGATCATCTTGCTCAACTTTTTTCGAAAGTGGGGGTGGGGGAGAAAGTTTTTATAAATTGTGCTTCCACGCTGCCCAATGTTTAGAAACTTGGGTGATTCAAATTGATGTGACTACGTCCTTCTCCTATTTTTCTGAAAATTTTGGGGTCTCAAGATTTTTCTGAGTACATGCTCTGATCTCTGTTCAGTAATCTCTGTTCAGAAAAATTTGGAGAGAGGATGTATTCATAACTTTTATGCTTCTATGCTGTCCCAATTTTTGAAACTGTCGGTCGCTACGTCCTGCTCACAAAAATTGGGGAAGGGCTGTAAATTTCAGTAGTACGAACTTCTCAATTTTCTATGAATTCGAGGGATCTGTCCAAATGCGTCTGTGCTCACCAATTTTCTGAAACTACGTCAAATCCAAGCTTTTGTTAGTCCGTTCTCCCATTTTTCGAATAATTCTTGGGATAGTGTTTTCATAAATTTCTTGAGTCTATGCTGCCAGTTTTTTACTTGATAGGGGAGGCGGTAGTTTATGAATCTCAGTCGGTACTGCTGGTCAATTTGTTTCGAAACGGGACGGGCGGTTTCAATTTTTTAAATTTCTTCTTTTTTTTCTAAAAATTAAACTGGGAATTTTTCGTGAGTTTTTACTTATTGCTTAAACGATTGCATTTAGAATTGCAGCTGCTTATATACGTATATACATATATAAGTATATGCTATGGCTTCTGATAATGTTTCGCATCTTACTGTTACTGAATCTACGGAGAATCCTCATGTTGACGTCGATAACTGACTGACGAGCTGCCACAACAAGCAGGAATTTTTGGTGACATTTCGACGGTTTCCAAAGCCATTGCTGCTAAACTTTCGGACTATGCCATCCTACCCAACAAAAAGGCTATAACCGATGTGTGGAAAAGTTTTGGATTGATTTGCAAAAATGGCGCGATCATAAAAAATTTGGTCGCGTGCCTGAAATGCAAAGAAGTTTTGACCTATCGAAACAAAGAAGGTCGATGTGTTGGAACGTCTGCATTGATTCGTCATAATGATGGCTGCAGAACGAGTAATGGTTTGTCTACGCATTGACATGAGTATACATATACAAGATATACATATACATATGTCTGTTGTCAGTTTGTGACCCACGCTAACCGCTACTACCACAGCGCCTGTTGTAATAGAACAAACTCAGACTTGATGTAGAAACCTAACCCTCACAACAAATTTGGTGGATTGCTTGAAAATTCTAGCCTGTCCCTTCTCACTGCAACTCCTTTTATTCCTCAAGTTCTAGACGAGTCTAATTATTGCGGTTCTATAATTTATAGAAAGTTTTAGGAGTTATGATTATGATTATAGTGTAGAGTAATGATTATTCCAATCTCAAGCCAACTGTGCCCTATGACAAGAAAAATCCTTTGGAATTTTGGAAAAATCATTGAGCTCGATTTCCTCTGCTATCAGTTGTGGCAAGACAACTTTTTGCCGTGCCAGCCTATTCTGCTTTTGCTGAACGGGATTTCTCCCATCAAAGCGTTCCCGATTAGGTCCCAATACGCTGGAAGCCATTGAAGTTGTCAATGGAGCGAAAAATGCGAAAATTATCAGCTAGAAACATTATTTGGAAATTTAGAAAGCGATTCAAACCTTTTGCTTTATCTTGTCAGTTGTCTTGTCTTGTCAATTTTTTATGTTATTTGTTGAAGTTTTTAGTAAACAAGAAGTGAGTTGTTTTCTTATTACAAGAATACATAGGTATTGTGGTTGTAGTTTTGTAAATGTACAGTAGATATTGAGGCAAATTTGCGGGTACCTTTTTTCTTGCGGGCCGCGGGGCGGGGCGGGTAGTGGGCCGAATTTGGTACCCGCTTACATTACAACTCTGCGGCAGGGGTTTATACATTCTTTCGGGAGATTTAGAACGGAGGGGAGGTTTGTAATAAAGATTTTGGCTAGAGGCCCTCCCCAACTTTTGCTTGGTCTTTAATGGAATAATGGAATCCATAATATGGACTCAGTAATTCCATGGAACAGCTAAAGTCTTTAAAATACGTATATTTCTCGCAATAATACACTCTTTAAGCGAAACATTTGGATTTTTGAACGCTACCAGAAATGAATAGAAAGGAAACATTTGGATTTTTGAACGCTACCAGAAATGAATAGAAAGGAAACATTTGGATTTTTGAACGCTACCAGAAATGAATACGGAAGGAATCTGGGCAGGACGTGAACGTCCTATCGATGGGTGTACCTGGAGGGGGGTGGACGCTTCCACCCCCCCCACAACTAGACAAGTTCCGACCCCATCCTCAAAACTTGGAGGCAGACCCCACTCCCAAATGGTCAAATCCCAGACCCCACCTATCCTGATTTCGTCTACCCCCACACCCAACTTACTTACCCCCCCCCATAGTTTCCCTGGAACTGTGGGTCTGGGGATGGGCAAATCTTGGAAGGTTGGTGGTCGACATAGGTGTGTCAGGAGGGGGGACCTCCCCAAAATTACAAATTTTCGCAACCCCCCTAGACTTTCAGATTTTTGCTACCCCACCCCCCCCCCAATGTTTGGCCAAAAAGTTGCCAAAAATGGCAAAAAATCGATAATTTAGGGTGGAGTGGAGCCCCACCCTCCGTCGGAAACTCCCCCCCAGATTTTTTGCCCAGCCACACCTATGGTGGTCGATCCAAGACATGTGATGGGGGGTACCTCCCGGAACTCGGACCTCAGAAATTTCAAAAAATGGCCAAAAATGCAAAATCTTCAGTAATTCAGCCCTTTTTCCGTCAAAATAAGGCCTGTTTTTAACGTTTAGGCATTCTTTTGCACCGTTTTAAAGCGATTTTAAGTCAAAATTTTAGAAAACTTTTCCAAAAAATGACCACTTTTTGGCCAAATTTTGCTAACATTTTGGGTCCAAAAATCGCTGCGGGGAGGGTTCGGGGGAGGGTAGCCGAAAGTTCGGGTAGGGTATTTCAAAAATTCTTGGAGGGGGAGGTTATATCGGTCAAAAAATATAATGTCACTGATAATCGGTCTCAACGAGACCTCAAATTGACACCCGTAGTTTAATTTTACGGCTTACGTAGCGCAAGAAATGGCGGATTATTTGATTTCTGCAAAAATGACAAGTTTTCAAAGCCAAAATAGGAAAATCGACTATATCTCTACGATATCAAAAAGCAGAAAGGTACTTCAAAAAGCAAAATGTAGAGATCAACAAGATCTTTTGAATGAATATAGTCATAGCTGTACAGCTACTGTCTAACTATCAAAAATTGGCGCCTGAACGGAGACGTCGAAGTTTTGAAGCGGGATTGCGCGGAGGCGGTTAGAATGCTAAAAGAACTTATTTTGGAAACTTTCATCAAATTTCATCGTGATTTGTACCGTCAATCAACAATATGTGCCCAAAAAGAATCACCACCAATGTGGTGTATACAGCAGAAATTCGATCAAAAACTATCAAAATTATAAGTTTTGCTAGCTTCACGGCGGTGGCACAGTGGGCAGACAATGCCCTGACGCTCACTGAAACCCAGCAGGTGCGAGCATAAAACTTAGGTTTCAGTGAAGTGATGGCTCTGATCTGGAGGTATAATCTATTTTTAATTTCTTAAGATTCGATTTTTCTAAATTTGTGATGATGGACAACAAGCTTAGAACATCTTTAAATGATATTTTTGATAGTAATTCAAAGCAGATTTCAAATTCTTAAAATTCTGCAACATTTGTCAGGCTTCGTATAGTTTTCTTGAGGTGGGGTTTGAGGTTTGTTGTAGGAAAATCGACTATATCTCTACGATATCAAAAAGCAGAAAGGTACTTCAAAAAGCAAAATGTAGAGATCAACAAGATCTTTTGAATGAATATAGTCATAGCTGTACAGCTACTGTCTAACTATCAAAAATTGGCGCCTGAACGGAGACGTCGAAGTTTTGAAGCGGGATTGCGCGGAGGCGGTTAGAATGCTAAAAGAACTTATTTTGGAAACTTTCATCAAATTTCATCGTGATTTGTACCGTCAATCAACAATATGTGCCCAAAAAGAATCACCACCAATGTGGTGTATACAGCAGAAATTCGATCAAAAACTATCAAAATTATAAGTTTTGCTAGCTTCACGGCGGTGGCACAGTGGGCAGACAATGCCCTGACGCTCACTGAAACCCAGCAGGTGCGAGCATAAAACTTAGGTTTCAGTGAAGTGATGGCTCTGATCTGGAGGTATAATCTATTTTTAATTTCTTAAGATTCGATTTTTCTAAATTTGTGATGAT
This sequence comes from Trissonchulus latispiculum, assembly GCA_030248195.1. NCBI lineage: Eukaryota > Metazoa > Nematoda > Enoplea > Enoplida > Ironidae > Trissonchulus > Trissonchulus latispiculum. The sequence goes on along the minus strand of JASAND010019570.1, from coordinate 52,916 downwards.
GGACAACAAGCTTAGAACATCTTTAAATGATATTTTTGATAGTAATTCAAAGCAGATTTCAAATTCTTAAAATTCTGCAACATTTGTCAGGCTTCGTATAGTTTTCTTGAGGTGGGGTTTGAGGTTTGTTGGTTTGGTTTGTGCTCCCCCCAAATCGATTTTTTCAGACCCCTCCCCCCAAAAAATTTTCAAAGCCCTACCTAAATTTTTCAAAATTTTTTGAAAATTTTTAGCTAAAAATTAGAATTTTTTTAAAAACTTCCAAAAATGAGCGAAATATTGCTAGAATTCGCTTAATTAAGCTAAAAACCGTTAAAAATAGCGGTAAATTGAGAAAATTTTTCAATTTTTTAACGAAAAACCGATTTTTCGCCGACCCCCCCCCCTCGAAAATTTTTCTTACCCCTCCCCCCAAATCGACTTTTCGCGACCCCCTCCCCCCCCCCCCCCCCCCCCCCCCCCCCCCCCCTTTTTCCGTCACACCCCCCCCATACTTTTTCCTGAACCCCCACCCCCACTTTTTTCGCCAGCCACACCTATGTTTGTGGCATAGGTCTAACGGAGATTTGAGATGGGGGCTCCCCCAACTTTTTTGGGGGGCCCCCTCTGGAGACCGCCCCAACCCTCCCCCAAAAAAGTTCTCTATTTTTATGCAAAAATCGCATTTTCTGCCGTTTCCAATACCAATGAACATTTAACTATGAAGTAATTTTGACATTAGACATTGTTTTGAAACTCGAAAACTTGATTGCCATCTTGTTTTCCAAGTCCAAAATAAGGTTAATAATGAGTCAGAAAGCCCATAATACAGTTTAAAACGTGTATTTCTCGCAGTGATTAACAGCATAGGCGTACCACCTGTTTGGGTTGGGTGGAGGGGGGAGTAAAAAGTCCAAAGCTGGCTTGGGGGTCTCTGAAATCGGAAATTTTCAAAAAACTACCCAAACTGTACCCACATTTTTTCCAGCTAAAAATGGCCCTTTTTGGACATAAAATCGACTTTTTTTGACATAAATCTAGTAATAAACCACTCGTATTGTGTTTTAAAACCTATTTTTTTAGCGTTTTAACTATTTCTAGCCAATTTTTTCAGAAAATTTTTGATAAATTGCAAAAACTCTTGCAAAAATTTTGCATTTTTCTCTTGTTTGGATCCCATTTTAGGGGGGGTCTAAGCTCGCCTTGGAGGCATAGATTTGCACACGAGACACGAAGCCCATTTCCAGAAATCAATTAGAAAAATAATTCTGATGGTTTTCTAATTGTTTTCAACATTACGAAATTTTTTCTAAATTTTTTCAATTTTTTTCTAAATGATTTCCAAATTAGATCAATTAAATCAAAATCGATATAATATCTAATTGTTTTCTCATTGTTTTTAAATCTTTTCCTGAGCAGAAAACAATTTGAAAAGAATTCAAATATTTTCCTAATTGTTTTCAAATTGATATATATCTAATTAGAAAAAATTGAAAATATGAAAATTTTTCCAATTGTTTTCTAATTGTTTTCTAACTCGCAAAATACCATGAATAATTATTTTGTTTCACTGTTTGCTGTCTAATTGATAGTTTTTCTTGCTGGCCAAAAACCCGATTCTTATATTTAATTTGTCAGAAGTGCTTTGTACGTATATATCCATAGGTGTGTTAGGGGGGCCCCCCCAAAAATGACAAATTTTCGCGACCCCCCCAGATTTTGAGATTTTTGGTACCCCCCCAGATACGTGTTTGGGGGGCGGGTGGGGTGGGCGGGGAGCGGGAGCCCCCCACCAAAATGACAAATGTTGGCGACCCCCCCCCAGATTTTTGCTACCCCCTCCTCCAGAGTTTTGGCCAAAAAGTGGCCAACAATGGCATAAAATCGAAAATTTAAGGGGGAGCCCCGCCCCACCCTCCGTCGGGAACCCTCCCAGATTTTTTGTCCAGCCACACCTATGCTTGGGCGGGGGGGTAGTCGAGGTCGGATGGGGGGAGGGGGGGGGGGTTGGGCTTTCTCGTGCACAGGGGGTAAACTGTAGCCTGGTATGTATAGCCATGGGGGGGAACCCACATTTTCGGATTTTGGCTGGAACTTTTTTATTATAAGGGTTATCTGAGAACTTTATATACCATCGTACTTGGCGTACTTAGAACTTTCTTTTAAGCCTATTTGCACGTCTCTAAGTTGCACCGTTAGAGCGGTATAATGCAAAAAGTAGCGGGGGGAAAAACCCAATGGGGGAAAAAACCCAAATGGGGGGAAAATAAACCCACCCCTCACAGGTCTTAAAAATTGTTCTATCGCAATTCTGACACTTCCAGTATAAAATTCAACCCTTTTTTAGTTAGTATGAACCAAAAAACCCGATCTAAGTAGCTTTTTTTGAGATCTCATGTGCCGTTGAAAATGCTGCATCAACTGGCCAGGTTTCATAAAGTTTAACACATAAACATAGGGCAATTTTTGAAAAATGCTAAAAATGATGTAATTTGATAAAACTTATTATTCTATCGTGTAGAGAATGGTTTTTTACGTAGAATTGGCTGTTAAAATCCACAATTGTACCTGTATTGGGTCCTCCAGCTGCGAAATGGCACTTCTAAGGTTTTTAGCCCCTAGCTAGCCAGGTAAGCAAAATTGTCCGAATCTGACCGCATAGGATGACGCAGCGTGCTCGATAGTACCGTGCTATAGTCTCTAATTGTTTCCGTGTTGAGTTGTTAAACAAAATTTTCAAAAAAATTTGGGAGGGTTTTTCCCCCAAAGTGGGTTTTTTCCCCGCCACGTTTGGCAATGTGCCAGACTAACGGTACAGCGGATCGGTCTAATTTTGGCTGTGTGCAAAGAGGAAGAGTTGCCATCATTGCAGATATTTGCAAAACTTTTCTAGCCCAACCCAGTCAAAAGTTACATCGGTCCAAACTTTTGGTAAATTTTTGGATGGTTGAACCAAAAAGTAGTTGTCATTTTCAAAATGTCATAAAATAAGCAGGAGTGAACCAAATGATTTGATCTTTACGTACATAGGTTAGAAAGAGTCGCGCTTCCTGCTGCTATGTTTTGGAGCTCATATCTCCACCCCATGACCCAGGAGGCGGGTGGGTTTTCCCCCCCAAAAAGGGGGTGGGTTTTTTTCACCCCATGGCTATACACCTATGATTAACAGTAAGATAAAAATTTGGACATTTTTGAGGAATTTTGCAAAGTTTACCCTAAAAATACCCAATTTTTGACCGTTTTCGCGGCTTCGGCGCGACTATCCCTCGGGAGCGTCCCCCCACCAAAAGTTTTGTGGGATGCTTGAAAAAAGGCCCCCTTCTAAATCTAAACCCCTCCCCACATCTTACACCAGTGGCGCACCCAGAGTTTTCTGACGGGGGGGGGCGGCAACAATGTTGAAATTTTTTATATTTATTTCTACACCGTTTTGTGCTTTGAGAACAAACATGTAGTAGTTGGTTACATTGGCTGAGGTACGTAAATAGAATTAATTATTCTCAGAAATGAGAAAGCAGGGGGTCTGGGGGGCGCAGCCCCCCAGAAGTTGAGAATTTTTTGCATTCTAGACCTGACAACAATTTTTCTGACCACTTTTTGTTGTTTCAAAGGATCAAAATTGTCTTCTGGCTAGCGCCCTGGTTTCACCGGATATATAAGGTATATACGTACTTTATAACTCAAACTAATAAAACTCTAAACAAAGCAAAGCAACGTAGCTATGATAAGAAAAAGTGGGAAGAAGCGGGGGTCTGGGGGTGGAAGCCCCAGCTAAAAGCTAGGTCTCTTTTTAAAAAGCTTCACCTATTTGAAAAATGTTTTGAGCCATGTTGTGGTTAGCAATAGCAAAATTTGACTGAGCTTTTGTGTGCGCATTTTAAATTGTATTTTGTAAAAAAGCGTGCATATCAGGGGTTTTTAATGAGTTTTTTGAAAATCGGACCTGCGTGAATTTTGCGTATTTTTATTTTAGAATGCGTATTTTTAATTTCGACTGCGTAAAATTACAAAAATTGCTTCTCAACGTTATAAAGCTATAAACGCTTTTAGCTTCGAGTTACACTGTTTTTAAGAGTTTTTAAACAACGTTAAGGGCCTTAGCTTCATTTTACGTTGCATGCTGGTCGAACAGAGTATGAATAGCTGGCGAAAAATAGATACGCAAGGTGTCTGGGGGCTATATAGCCAGGTTCACAAAAAAAAGGACAAGCCAAAAATTCACAAAAAACGGGACATCAGTTTTTTCCTGTGAAACTGCAACTTAAGGATTCAAACTTTTGCCTATTAATAGCCACACATCCCTAGCTTAACATATGTTAGTAGCAAGTTTTGGGCTAAACCCGTTCTTACAGAATACTTATTTAAGTGGAAGTACCCAAAATTGGACTAAAAAACGTTTTGAGCCAAAGTTAGTGTTTTTGTTGCTACTCTACCATAGCAGATCCCAATAACCCCAAACTGTGCACCAGACATGCCCACCCTGCACCAGACATGCCCACCCTTTTGCCTTTCCATCCGTACAGTTTTCCTTTTTCTGCAACCTCTGGCTTGCCTTGGGCTTAATGTCCTGTTTTTTGTGAACAAGTTCACAAATAAAAGGACAAATTTTTAATAGGCAGATCAGATCCCAGGAAGCACTTAGCTAATGTTTATTAGCTGTTTAGATTCTAGCGCACTAGAAAACGTATTTAAACCGCAAATTACTGCTTTTAACTTTGCTACTGGCGCGTAGATCATCTAAAAAGTAATATGGTCACCGGTGGGTCCAAGTGGTGATTTAAACCGGGGCTGGTGGACTAAAAATTGCATTTCGTAAGAAAAAACAACGTTTAACCGTGTTTACGCGTTATTATAAACAATTTCCAACCATTTTGGTAGTGAAAGCTTGTACTAGGCACTATTACCCCATGTGACCCATGGTCACGTGACCCTGATCACACCGTACCTTACCCTACTAGAACCAATTATGATATCAAAGACGTCTTTAAAGTTGACGTTAGCAGTTTGTTACAGCGTGGAATTAATATTTACCAACTGTTTTTGAGTTCTTATGGCTGAATTTTGAGATCTAAGTGTGCCATTACGGTCGGATGATTGGGACCTGATGATCTGACGAGTTTTGGTCTTCCGAAGGTACACTGAAAAACTGTGCCTCAAATGCAGTTAAAATGAAGTAAAACAAGTTTACTGATTGTTTTTACAGTTCATTTGTGCTACATAGTAGCAATAATTCAAAATTTGGACTGTCCTTTATTTTGTGAACGAATTCACAAAAAAAAGGACGTCAAAAATTCACAAAATAAAGGACAGTCAAATTTTCGAATTATTGCTACTATGTGCACAAATGAACTGTAAAAACGATAGTACGGCGGCTGCTTCACTAACTACATTTGAGGCACAGTTTTTCAGTGTACCCTTCCGGAAGACCAAAACTCGTCAGATCATCAGGTCCCAATCATCCGACCGTAATGGCACACTTAGATCTCAAAATTCAGCCATGAGAACTCAAAAACAGTTACGTGAAAATATTAATTCCACGCTGTAACAAACTGCTAACGTCAACTTTAAAGACGTCTTTGATATCATAATTGATTCTATTGAAGGTAATTTAATTGTAGTCAGAGTCACGTGACCATGGGTCAAGTGGGGTAATAGTGGAGGGAAAATACAAGCTTTCACTACCCAACTCGGACTCAAATTGTTTATAACTAACGCGTAAACGCAGTTAAACGTTGTTTTTTCTTACGAAATGCAATTTTTGAATCTAAAAGCCCCTAATTACGTCACCGCTAGGAATCACCGCTTACAACGCCATCTTTTAGATGATCTACGCAACAATCGTAAAGTTAAAAACGGTAATTTGCGGTTTTAAATACGTTTTTCTAAGTGCGCTATTCTTAAAAAAAACTATAAACATTAGCTAAGTGCTTCCTGAAAACCAAACTGAAAAATGAAATTTGTCCTTTTATTTGTGAACTTGTTCTACAAAAAACTAGGACGAATTAAAACCAAAACTCGCCAAAATTGAAAAAAAGGAAAACTCTTCTGAATGAAAAATTTAAAAAAGTGGCTCCTCTCAAATGCGAAAGTGCAATATCGTCTTGTTAAATTGTCGAATCTCTTTAATTTCAAAATAACAACAAAAAACACTAACTGTCCAGAAGCGATTTTTGTCAATTTTGGTGCACCCCGCACTTTAGCTCAAAGTGATACTCAACCAAAAAATTTCGAGTTTTATTCCAAAACTTGTACTGTACATATGTTAAGCTAGGGATGTGTGTCGACAAAAGTTGAATCGCCCAAGTTGCAGTTTCTGAGAAAACTGATATGTCAAATTTTTGTAATTTTTGGCAGCTCTTTTTGTGGACACATTTTGTAAACACGTGCACTGCGTATCTATTTTTCGCCAGCTATTCATACTCTGTTCGACAAGCATGCGGCGTAAAGTTTTAACGTTGTTTAAAAACTCTTAAAACAGTGTAACTCGAAGCTAAAACTTTATAACGAGAAGCAATTTTTGAAATACACGCAGTCGAAATACGCATTCTAAAATAAAAATACGCAAAATTCACCGAATCCGATTTTCAAAAAAACTCGTCAAAAACCCCTGATATGCGCGCTTTTACAAAATACAATTTAAAATGCGCACACAAAAACCAGTCAAATTTTGCTATTATGGCACCATGGCTCAAAACATTTTTCAAATAGTGAGCTTTTAAGAGACCTGAAGCTGGGGCTTCCGCCCCACTGGCCGCACTGTATCATAGCTACGTGCTACTTTGTTAAAGTTTTATAGTTGATTATATTCTGTCCATATTCACCTTATAATAAAATTGAAATTGGGCATAACGAGAACAATTTCTCATTTTAAACAACAAAAAATGAATCGAAAAATTGTCGGGGTCTAAATACAAAAAATATAAACTGAAACTGCGCACAATTTACTCTCATTTCTGAAATGGTCCATTATTTTACGTACCTCAACCAGTACCGTAACCAGCTACTATGTTGTTGCCGAAAACCGAATTTGATGTGGAAATAAATATAAAAAATTTCAACTTGTGCCCCCCCGTCAAACTCTGGGTACCCCTCCTGAAAGATGTGGGGAGAATTTAGGTAGAAGGGGCCTTTTTTCAAGCATCCCACAAAACTTTTGGTGAGGCGCTCCCGAATAGTCGCCGAAGCCACTGAAAACGGTCAAAAATTGGGTATTTGCAAACTTTGCAAATTCCTCAAATTTTAGCCTTGCTGGAATCATAGGTGTATATGGAGACCCACCTCCCCAAAATTTCCACCTCCTGGGTTCAAGTGATTCTCCTCAGGCTCCAAAACGCGCGGGGAGGCGCGCGCACAAGCCTATGTACGTAGATCAAATCTTCAGTTTATATACTTGTGTTGTTGAAAATGACAACTTCTTGCCGGTTCGGCCATCAAAAATTTACCAGAAGTTTGGACCGATGTAACTTTTGACTGGAGTTGAGGCTGAAAAGTTTTGCCAAAATATCGTAATCAACGGCGCTCTTTTTCTTTGCACACAGCCAAAATTAGACCGATCCCGCTATTGCCATAGTCTGACGTGCCAAACTGGAAAAACTGGGGAAAAACCGGATCCCAAATTTTTTGAAATTTTGTTCAACAACTCAACACGGAGCAATTAGGACACGGTACTATCGACGCTGCGTCATCCTTGATCGGAATTCGGACAATTTGCTTGCCTGCTAGCTAGAGCAAATTTCACCCCAGCTGAAACCTTCTAGCAGGTACAATTGTGGATTTTAACAGCCGATGAAAAAACCATTCACTACACGATAAATAATAAGTTTTATCAAATTACATCATTTTGCAACATTTTTCAAAAATTTTCTCCTCGTCAAATTTAAACTTGTAAATACAAAATTTATTCAAAGTGACGTCAGCAAAATTTTATGAGATTTTCTCGAAAAATTTCTAGATCGGGTTTAGTTTCATACTAACTAAAAAAGAGGTTAGTACATACTGGAAGTCCATACTGATAGAATATTTTTAAAGACTGTGAGAAGTGGAGTTTTCCCAAAATTTCGGTTTTCCCCATTGGAATTTGTACACACAGTACTCCACTCTAATAGTCACAACAAGTGTCCTACCGTAGGCCAAAAAAAAAGTTCTAAAATGCTCCAAAATGCATTGGTATAAAAGTTCTCGGAGCAACTTACTGTAATAAAAGTTCAGCCAAAATCGAAAATGTGTTCCCCCGTAATACCGTACCCGAGCTACAGTTACCCCCTGTGTTTTGGCAAGCCCCCCTCCCCATCCGACCTCGACCCGCCGCTAATAGGTGTGGCTGGACAAAAAATCTGGAGACGGAGGAGTGAGCGAGACTCCCAACAAATTTTCGATTTATCACCGTGTCAGCCGCTTTTGACAAAAAACCTACTGTGGAGGGGTGGCAAAAAGTTGAGTGCATATCCGGCATTTGTCATTTTGGTGGGGAGACTCCCCGCCCACCCCACCCGCCCAGCGCATTGTCTGAAATTTGCCAAAATCTCAGAATGGGGGGAGTCTTGTCGTTTTTTGGGGCCCTACCCAATGGTTTTGTGCAAGCACTTCTGGCTGGTAAATATGCTCAAAAAAATCCGAGTTTTTATTGCCTCTAAAAATTTGTAATTTGGAGCAAAAAACGGTATTGAGCAAAACCTAAATTAAATTCATAATTATTTTGGGTCAAAAACTTTAGTCAAAAATGTGGAAAATTTTCATATTTTCAATTTTTTCTAAATAAGACTATATATCAATTTTATGAAAACAATTAGAGAAATATTTAATTCTTTTCAAATTGTTTTCTGCTCAGAGAAAATTTAAAAAAGGGGGGGGGGGGGGGGGTATTGGAATATTATATCGATTTTGATTTAATTGACAATTTGGGAAATCATTTAGAAAAAATTGAAAATTAGAAAAATTTCCATGTGTGAAAACGGAAATTGAAAACCATCAAAATTTTTTTCTATTGTTTCTGAAATGGAAAACGAAATTGTCGTGTGTGCAAATCTATGCCTCCAAAGGCGAGCTAGACCCCTAAAAATGGGGGATCAACAAGAAAATGCAAAATTTTGCAAGTTTTTGCAATTGTAAAAATTTTCTGAAAATTTATTGGCGTTAAAACGCTAAAAAAATAGGTTTTAAAAACACAATACAGTGGTTTATTACTAGATTTATGTCAAAAAAAGTCGATTTTATGTCCAGGAGCCATTTCGCTGGAAAAAATGTGTTCTAAATTTTGAATAAGTTTTTGAAATTTCGGTGAGACCCAAGCCAACTTTGGACTTTTTACTCCCCTCGCCTTTAAGCTGAAATTAATTTTTGCCTATCGCATTAATCTTGCGAGAAAACACGTTTTAAACTGTATTATGGGCTTTTCTATTAACTGACTGAACTTGAAAAGCTAGAATGGCAATCAAAATTTTCAGGTGCAAACAATGTCTAATGTCAAAATTACTTCATAGTTAAATGTTCATTATTGAAGCTTGTGAAAATGCGTTTTTACTGTCAGAACTTTTTGAAAGTTGAGAACATTGAAGAATATCGAAGACTTTAAAAAATTGGAAATTTTATCTCTACAATGTTAAAATTTCTCTTGCAAACATGAGTAATACTGAAAATGGTGAGAGTTCAGGAAAATGGGAAGAGTTTAAAGGAGAATGTGAAATCGGTGAGGAGAATGAGAAAAATTCGAGGAAGTGCTGAAAATCGATTTTCGTCAAAGACGAAGAATTTCTCATTACCGCTATTTTTAACAGTTTTAGCAATTAAGCAGGAATTTGCTGAAATATTTCTTCAATTTTGAAGTTTTTAAAAAAAAAATTCAATTTTCGCTAAAAATTTTCAAAAAATTTTGAAGAAAAATTGTTAAAACTTTGAAAATTTTTGGAAGAGGTCTGAAAAATCGATTTGAGGAAGCCAAACCAACAAACCGCAAACCACCTCAAGAAAAACTATCTGAAACTGACAAATATTGCGAAATTTCAAATTTGAAAATCTGCTAATTCTTATCGAAAATTATCATTTAAAAAGATATTTTTAAGCTGTTCTCCATCATCACAAATTTGGAAAATCGAATCTTGAAATTAAACTCTGAACCATACCTCCGAACGAAACCCATCACTGAAACTAAGTTTTATGCTCGCCTGCTGGGTTTCAGTGAGCGTCAGGGCATTGTCTGCCCACTGTGCCACCACTGTAGGCTCTCGCTGCTTTCTCATTTTGATAGTTTTGATCGAATTTGCTGTACTCCCACCACGTTGAGTGATGATCTACAAAACTGTAATTGATTGACGGTACAAATCACGATGAAATTTGGAGAAGTTTCGGAAATAAAGTTCTTTTAACATTCTATTACACTCACTTAATCCATAAACACTAGAACACATTCTCCTTCGAGCATGATGATAGTTAGGACATTGTCTTTAATGTATTCTATTCAATTCGATCTTGTTCGATCTCATTTCTTTCGAAGTACATTCTACTTTGATATCATCAGAAATCCAATCAGATTCCAGCAAGCCTCAATTACACTCAAGAAACACCAGAAACTTCTGTTTCAATGTTACGGAAAATTACAGAAATTTAAATCAACAGGTATATATCAAAATATCATTTAAAAAGATGTTCACAAACTTGTTGTCCATCATCACAAATTTAGAAAAATCAGTCTTAAGAAATTAAAAATAGATTATGCCTCAGATCAGAATATCACTTCACTGAAACCTAAGTTTATGCTCGCACTGTGGGTTCAGTGAGCATCAAGGCATGGTATCTTGCTACAGTATACTACAGTAACAACAAAACACTATTTTGATAGTTTTGATCGAATTCTGCTGTATACACCACATTGAGTGGTGATTCTTTTTGGGCACCATGTGTTGATTGACAGTACAAATCACGATGAAATTTGATGAAAGTTTCAAAATAAGTTCTTTTAACATTCTAACCGCCTCCCGCAATCCGCTTCAAAACTTCGACGATCTCCGTTCGAATAATTTTTGATAGTTAGACAGTAGCTGTGCAGCTATGACTATGTTAAGATCTTGTGACTCTCATTTTGCTTTTTTTGAGAACTTTCGCATTCAATGAGCAAGAGATTTTGAATAAATTTTATATTTTGCTTTGAAAACTTGTCGATTTGCGAAATCAAATAATCCGCCATTTTGCGCTACGTAAATTAAGCTACGAGGTGAATTTAGTCTCGTTGAGACCGATTATCAGCATTATGTTGACCGATATAACCTCCCCCCCCTCAAATTTTGAAATGCCCTACCCGAACTTTCGGCTACCCTCCCGAACCCTCCACCAACATTTTGGACCCCAAAATGTTGGCAAAATTTGGTAAAAAAACCGATTTTTGAGAGGGGTCTCAAAATTTTGACAAAATATAAACTTGCGGCAATTGCCAATATTTTCGGTAAGCTAAATTTTATTTGGGCGGGAAAAAGTGAATTCTGAGAAGATTTCTGTGCTGAAATTTCTGAGGTCCCGAGATTCCGGAGGTATCCCCATCACATGTCTTGGATCGACCAACCACTAGGATTGTGGGCTGGACCAAAATCAATCTGGAGCAGTTTCCGACGGAGGGTGAGGCCACTCCACCCTAAATTATCGATTTTTTTGCCATTTTTGGCAACTTTTTGGTCAAACATTGGGGGGGGGGGGGGGGGGGTAACAAAAAATCTGAAAGTCTAGGGGGGTTGCGAAAATTTGTAATTTTGGGGGTCCACCTCTCGACTGCACTCATGTCGACCACCAACCTTCCAAGATTTGCCCATTCCCCAGACCCACAGTTCCAGGAGAACTGTAGTGGGGGCAAGTTGGGTGTGTAGACGGGAGACGGGAAAAACCGTGATGGATGCGGGGCCCAGCATTCACTGGGGTGGGGTCTGCCTCCAAGTTTTGAGGATAGGGGCTCGCAGAACCCCTCACCAGTTAGCAGGGGGCGAGCGTCCACCCTCCACCAGGTACACCATCGATGAGACTGTTCACGTCCTGTCCAGATTCCTTCCGTGCCCATTTGCATGTTCAAACCAAATGTTTCCTTTCTATTCATTTCTGGTAGCGTTCAAAAATCCAAATGTTTCCTTTCTATTCATTTCTGGTAGCGAATTTCCTTTCTATTCATTTCTGGTAACGTTCAAAATCCAAATGTTCATCTTAAAGAGTGTATTACTGTTCGAGAAATATAAAGGGATATTTAAAAGACTTTTAGTCGTGTTCCATGCAATTTACTGAAGGTCAATATTATGGATTCCATTATTCCATTAAAAGACGAGAGCAAAGATGAGGAGGACCTCAGCAAAATGCTTACGAAACCTCACCTCCGTACTAAATCTCCGAGAACTCGGGTAGAACCTGCTATAGAGACGAATGACCAGGCACCACTCGGCCCACTACCTCTTCGACTGCGGTCTGCAAGAAAAAAAGTTTCTCAAAATTGCCTCAATATCTACTGTACATTTACAAAACTACAACCACAATACCTATGTATTCTTGTAACAAGAAAACAACTCACTTCTTGTTTACCAAAAACTTCAACAAATAACATAAAAAAATTGACAAGACAAGACAATAACTGACAAGATAAAGCAAAAAAGTGTTTGAATGTTTCTAAATTTCAAATTAATGTTTCCAGCTGATAATTTTCGAATTTTTCGCTCCATTGACAACTTCAATGGCTTCCAGCGTATTGGGACTCAATCGGGGCAAGGCTTTTCACAATAGAACCGTTCAGCAAAAGCAGAATAGGCTTACACGGCAAAATTGTCTTGCCACAACTGATAGCAGGAAATCGAGCTCAATGATTTTTCCAAAAATTGAAAGGATTTTTCTTGTCATAGGGCACAGTTGGCTTGAGATTGGAATAATCATTTACTATAATTCTGATAATCATAACTCCTAAAACTTTCTATAAATTATAGAACCGCAATAATTAGACTCGTCTAGAATTTGAGGAATAAAAGGAGTTGCAGTGAGAAGGGACAGACAGGCTAGAATTTTCAAGCAATCCACAAAATGTGTTTGAGGGTTAGGTTTCCACATCAAGTCTGAGTTTGTTCTATTACACCAGGCGCTGTGGGAGTAGCGTGGGATAACGTAAACTGACAACAGACATATATGATATGTATATCTGGTATATGTATACTCATGTCAATGCGTAGACTAACCTTTACTCGTTCTGCATCCATCATTATGGCGAATCAATGCAGACGTTCCAACACGTCGACCTTCTTTGTTTCGATAGGTCAAAACTTCTTTGCATTTCAGGCACGCGACCAAATTTTTTATGATCGCGCCATTTTTGTAAATCAATTCAAAACTTTTCCACACATCGGATCTAGCCTTTTTGTTGGGTAGGATGGCATAGTCCGAAAGTTTAGCAGCAATGGCTTTGGAAACCGTCGAAATGTCACCAAAAATTCCTGCTTGTTGTGGCAGCTCGTCAGTCAGTTATCGACGTCAACATGAGGATTCTCCGTAGATTCAGTAACAGTAAGATGCGAAACATTATCAGAAGCCATAACATATACTTATATATGTATATACGTATATAAGCAGCTGCAATTATAAAAGCAATCGTTTAAGCAATAAGTAGAAACTCTGGAAAAATCCCCAGTTTAACTTTTGGAAAAATAAAGAAGGACATTTGAAATAAGAAAAATTTGAAACCGCCCGCCCCGTTTCGAAACAAATTGACCAGCAGTACCGACTGAGATTTATAAACTACCGCCTCCCCTACCAAGTAAAAAAACTGGCAGCATAGACTCAAGAAATTTATGAAAGCATCATCCCAAGAATTTTTCGAAAAAATGGGAGGGCGGACTCACAAAAGCTTGGATTTGACGTAGTTTCAGAAAATTGGTGAGCACAGACGCATTTGGACAGATCCCTCGAATTTACAGAGAAACTTGAGAAGTTCGTACTTACTGAAATTTGCAGCTTCTCCAGAATTTTTGTGAGCAGGACAGAGCGAGTGACAGATTTAAAAATTGGGACAGCATAGAAGCATAAAAGTTATGAATAAATCCTCTCTCCAAAATTTTGAACGGAGATTGTGAACAGAGATCATGAACACTACTCGAAAAATTTTGAGACCCCAAAATTTTCAGAAAAATAGGAGAAGGACGTAGTCACATCAATCACCCAAGTTTCTAAAAATTGGGCAGCGTGGAAGCATAATTTATAAAAACTTTCTCCCTCACCCCCGCTTTCGAAAAAAGATGAGCAGGATTTTCTCACAAAAATTGAGACCCCCACATTTTCAGAACAATGAGGAAAGGGTGGAGTATCATGACCTTGAACCCCCAAACGTTTCAAAAAATAGGGTAACATTGGGCCCATAGGTGTACCAGGCTACAGTTTGCCCCTGTGAGACCCACCCACGAGAAGGCCACTCATAAGAATAGGTATTAAACCGCAATACGATTTGATTAGATTTATTTTGGAAATAGTAGATTTATTAATACTTAATAGTATTTCTTAATACCCGCGGGTACCCTCGGCCTCAGGTACCCGCGGCCCGCTTACAACTCTGCCCTGCCGTGCCATCCCAACATTCTCAAGTGGAAAGTAAGCAAGCAATAAATGAAATATTTAACCGAAAGGGAACGTTCAGTTTTCAAACAAATCCAGAAGCTTTTTCAGTTACGGTGAAATTGGCCTTGTTTTAGAAAAATAAGCTTGAAGTTAAAAAACTGAGGTCAGTAGTATAGTGTCCGCTATATAATTATGTATCGCTTTCATAGCTCTTAAAAAGCCGACCACTCGCGACGATAGCAGGAGTCAGACTGACGATCTACCAACATTTTACCTGGTTATATAGATTTCTGAGTTAGCTAATAGTTGCTTGGCTTAACAATAGTTTGACCATTTGCACAAATTGGTGTTATAAAGTGTTTAAATTTTTCATTTTTTCAATTCACCTAACTTCTGGGTCACTCCTTCTTTACACCAATCTTGCTCCGAGCATATTTTTCCTAATGTTTTATAGAATTTTGTCTTTGCCTTAAATGCCTTGCCTTAACTTACCGACTGTTGTACCTTTGTACTCTGAGTCACTAGGTGTTAATTAACTCGGAGTCAGTTTGAAGTGTTACTAAAAATCAATAAAAGCACAAACACCAAGGACAAAGCGATATCACGTCTATAAAGCGTATAAACTTAAGCTCTTACAAGCATGTCTAGTTGTGAATGTTACAAACCATACCAGTATGGCACTTGTGGTCAGACGTTCACCAGGGCGTTCAACCTACAACGTCATGTTCAAAACCTTCACAGTTCCCTGCTGAGTCTGAATCAGAGTATGATGAGTCTGAATCAGAGACGAGTACCGAATGTTCAGACAGTAGTGACTCAAGTTCTGGAGAGATCTATGAGCCAACTGACAGTTCTGGGATGAGCTTGTCAGGCAGTCTGAAAAAAATTCGAAGGTAGAATAAATAGGGTAGCAAACGAATACGTCGCTAGGGGCTTGAGCGTCGAAAGACGCTGTGCTCCACTGCTATACGCATGAGCACTTAATGGAGGTTAGATAACCCTGAGCCGAAAGGCCACACGACGGGCCCCCTCCAGCCTCCCACTGTGGGACGGCATCCAGGAGACATAGCGAGGGTCATACTAGATATGACTGATGGGGAGAAGCAAAGGTGGCAACACCAATCTATGCCTAGCGAGATTCCCGAACAGATAGAGAGATAAGTTGCCATGATGATGCTGAGGGTGAAATTGAGGCTTACAATGAAGTCCGACCTAGGATCCGAGCTGAACTAAATAGAAAAATCTACTTTCACATCCAACGTTGTAAGGGGTTCTTCGATGATCCAATAATTGATGAAATTCTGACCAAACAAATAGAGTATGAGGCAAAGTATTCTGATGAAGAAGGCCTCAGACGTGCCATAGAAAAGAACTCCAATTTGAGCACAGTGGTACCACCAGAAAAGACTGTGGACCAATTTGATGAACAGGAAGAGGAAGAATAAGTGGAAAATAAAAATTTATTAGTTGGGAGTATGTTCGTAGTAGGCTCAGTGTATACTCGGTGTTAACTCGGAGCTAGTATGGAGTGACGAGTACAAAGGTAAAACAGTCGGTAAGTTAAGGCAAGGCATTTAAGGCAAAGACAAAATTCTATAAAACATCAGGAAAAATATGCTCGGAGCAAGATTGTTGTAAAGAAGGAGTGACCCAGAACTTAAGTGAATTGAAAAAATGAAAAATTTAAATACTTTTTATAACACCAATTTGTGCAAATGGTCAAACTATTGTTAAGCCAAGCAACTATTAGCTAACTCAAAAATCTATATAACCAGGTAAAATGTTGGTAGATCGTCAGTCTGACTCCTGCAATCGTCGCGAGCGGTCGGTTTTTCAAGAGCTATGAAAGCGATACATAATTGTGTAAGGACATAAACAACAGAAAATGGAAAGCTTCGTATGTGAATTTTGTGGGAAACTCTTTACGCGAAAGTACAACCTGAACAGGCATATCAAGGAAAAACATGAGGGAGAGAAGTCCATTTGTGAAAAATGTGGAAAGAGTTACTCTTGGGAAGACACAAAGGTTAAACATGTGTGAAGTTCGAGACTACGTATGTTAGTAAAATGTACTGATTATTAAATAAAACGAGTTTACTATTTTAATTTAGGATAAGACTAGATCACGAGGTAACTGTGTGGTGTGCGATGCCAATGGAAAGAGCCCTACGTCTACTTAAAGAAAATATCTAACAACGATAATTTTACTGTCAGATTTCACAACTGAGCTAGACAAAACTCACAAAAACACGAAACCGGAAGGATAACGTAAATATTTTCACATCAACGTAAAATATCAAATTTATAGCGCCAACAAGGTTATAAAATGACTTCGAATTCAAGAACTACTCGTCGAAATCAGTGAACCCCAAAATCAGAACCTAATCGGCAGCAACCCCCGACCGTCCTAGAACTTCGCTCGAACCCAACTGGTCATTCAAGCGTGAACCAAAGCAACGACTTAGCTAAAGTACCGGCGAATTTAGACAGAAGTCACAAAAATGCTGAGCGTTTGTCAAGTTGAATAATTTAGAAGTAATTCCATAATTTAGACGTGTGTGTTAACTTCACACAAATTCTATCTTAAGTGTACGCTATCTTCACATAATACCCCCTCTTTTCCCCCGGGCGGCCTCGGACGGGTTTTTACCGGTTAGAAAAGGCTAAAAAGGAGTTATCACAGGTATACTACGCACTAGTAAGTTAAAACGGTTCTTAGAAATGCTACGTAAAAATAAAATATTTTTGATGCACATGCATCGAACCTCGGTCAAGCAAACACATTCTCGACATGCTGACCGGACTACGGTAAAACTACTCAAACTTAATTGAGACTGCATTTCGACAATTTTTGACAACTACTTTTGACGATTACTATTACAATACAATATAACAACAAAACAACAATCGAAAGACTACGACCGTCCGAAAGCCGCAAAATATTACGAAAACAATCCCAATTGAAGAAAACCCATAGAAAAAGATAGAAAATATGCTAAATATTTTGCAAAAAGAGCAGACAATACAAGAATATGAGCTATAATTATACAAAGCAAGTAGAGCAATGCCTAATGAAACTACACAAAATATATCAAAAGAGTACTTGCCTTGCTGCGTATTTAAGAAGAGAAAGAAAAACGAAAAATTTTGACAAAAATATGTGAAATTGACAGTCAGCAAATCAAAACATGAGTAAAAACGGTTAAGAGAAAGAAAAAGTGAAAAATCTACTGACCCGGCACCAAATATATACATTACAACGGCCAAGCCGAGGTAGCGGGCACCCATATGAAAAAAACAGGAAAAGAATCAAACAACCCCAATTTTAAAAAAATTTTGACCCTGGGCTCCCTCCCAACTAACTAACACAAATACCAGACAGAACAGAACCCGAAATATAAGAAGCACAACCACATCCACAACAAAATACAAGGACGGTGGGAAAGTGTCAACAGGTGTGCCGAGGAGGGGACAATGCGGTCTTCACCACAGCACCGCGACCACGAACTCGAGAATTCAGGAGCCATCACAAAGACAATCCAGAACCTGGCTGCCACAGCGGATAAGACTGGTGAAAAGTCAACACTGGACACTGCGGCCACTGAACTGGGCTCCAGCCATCAGAAACCAGGCAAAGCCGGCCAACCCATACCAAGGAAACCCAGCAACCAACCGACAACAGGCCAGCAATGAGGGACAGTGCAGAGAAAAAGGCGCGCACCCGAGTAGGAGGGCCTGCGACTACTGTAGGGCCCCTGTTAGCCACAGGACCGGCCAGTAGGAAAAACAGGAGGCCTTGCAACCTCTCCTGCACAGTCCAAACAAGTTCCAAGAGGACCCCACAGAGGCCAGGCCACCAACTAGACATGAGGCAAGATGCGCGACCAAACCCGCATAGAAAAACAAAGGCAATAAAAATAGAAAGTCATGGGCAAAATAGATGGCAGCACAATAGAAAAAGTTACAAACTGGGAGAACCCGGAGCACCGGAATAGCACCAGAACAGACCAGCCAATCCGTGCGAGTAGCCAGGTTCAGCTTCCGCTTCCCAGCGGCCAACCTTCCACCGCACCATCAGACCTGAGCAGAACAGTCAGGCCACCCAACAACCACGCCGCTTCCACCCATTCCACCAGCCAACAGAAACACCATGGCCCTGGGGAGCACACCTGGGCACCAGACAGGGGGGACGGCACCGGACAGTAGCAATGATTAGGCGCATAGCAAAATCTGAACACAAAAACAAAAATTAAGGCCAAACAAATAAAGCACAAAATGGAATCTAATTAATAAAATGGCAAAATTATGCAAAACAAAAATAAGTACGGCATAGCATAGACGACACAAGTACAGCCCCGTCTAAGATTTGGAAAGCTCCAGACCAGAGTGTCGATACGCCCCAGCATATGGAGGCACCGGTACAAAGGCCTGTGCTGAATCAAAGAAAAACTCAAAGCTACTTGAAACGGAATCCAAAAGTAAAAAAGAATGGTACCGAGTGTGCGGCCCTCCCACCCGGCATACGGAGGTCGCAACGACCCGCAAGGTACCACTCCAAAAGAGAGTGGGAAAAAGTGAGGATCCCAAAAATTAGAAAAATCCAATAAAAAGTGTAAAAGTAAAAAGAAGACCACGACTTGAAAATTCAGAAATTTCGACATCAAGAGAAAATAGAAATCAGCAAAACGGAAGAGAAAACGCAAGGAAAAGGAAAAAAGCAAGTTTGCTCCAAAGAGATCAAGAAAAGTCAACTTACGTATATATATACGTAGCAAAGAATCTAGTAACGCAATTTTATCAGTAAGACTTTATTCTAATAAGCAACTGTAAGAAAAGTTAAATCGAAAATTCAACAAAAGATCAGAAAAATTTAGAACATCAAAAGAGTTCAAGAAAAACAAAACGAATCAATATAATTATTACAGGAGGCCTAGGAAGCCTAAGCAGAATTACAATCTAGCTTTTAAGAGTCTCGGAAAACAACGAAAAGATCAAGCAAGCCGTGGTAAAAAAATTAAAAGTTAAAAGATTAAAAGAAAGATGGGAAATGACCCCATTACCCCCACCCAGCTAAAACTTTAAAGACATGTTACAGCGAAAGGTGAACAATATGTAAATAAACGGGGCACAAACACAATAGCACGCGACGAAATTAATGGAGAGCGCGTTGGACCGCCTCCCTAATGGCCCGCTGGTGGTCGTCCCAAGCCTGTACTAGTTGACGAGGCAAACCTGGGAACAATTCTGCCCTAATTAACATCAAAAGTCGACCTAACCAATTTTGACCACGAGAAGTCACTGAAAACACATGAGTTCGGAGTTGGGCCTGATGCATGCGCAACAGGTAGCGGCGCGTAGCCCCAACACCCCAGTAGGTGTTCTGGGTAGCTTCAGCCAGGATGCGGGTGCCAGAGTCAAGTAAAAATTTACGAAACAATGGACAAGATTTAGCTTTTGCGCGCAGAACTTTAAGCATAACAAAAGCTTTCACATGGATGCCTTCACCTTCCCACAAGCAACGAAAAACCGAATTTGGCGGTAACCATTGCAAAGTATGCTCTGCCGCGTACTTACAGTAAAAAGGATTCAAAAGTTTCGCACAGCATTCAGCCGGAGCATGCAGGCATGCCTAATAGAAAAGCTTGCGAAATTGGTGGCTTGCTCAGATGTACGAAAATAGTAACCCCAAAGATGAACCCACCCGTCAGCGCCCGGCACTTCCTCAGGCTCGACGCGAAACATGTTAGAAAGCGGGTCATCTGCACCTTGAAAAAGCGTAACTGGTTCGTAAAAATTCAAATTTTCTGGAAGCAGCAAAATATGCCCTTTGGCCTCATCAACAATTCGATCAACTTCAGAGGCCAAATTTACCGAGCGCTGTTTCCAAAGCTGAATTAGCGCAGGCGCCTGCTGAAAACGAAACATAGACGGATAAATGTTTATAAATGGAAAAATTTTGGCAACCACATCCGCTAGCGCCGTGACCTTAAAAGGCCCAAATCCGACCAACATGCATATTCAAAAATAATTTTACCTTCATGCCGAAATTCAGGAAAATGAACACATAATTTCCAATAATCAAAAGTTTCTGTATGGACACGATGTCCAGGAGGTTCAAGTTGCAAAACTTCTTCCCACCAAATTTTAGGTTGAACCGCGGGGTATAGCCCACGAATGAATTCAAACCACCGATTCATAACCGATTCTGTGAGAGCAAAAGGTGGCTCAGGTAAAGTCCGAAAATGAGTATCCCAAATTTTATATGAATGTGTAAAAAATGGGTTCAAAGCAAAGGGGCCAGATTGAGCCGAAAAATCAGGAAGGTAGGCCACTTGCCATTCAAATTCAGAGTGAACTCGAAACTGAACTGCCCGAGGATTTGTCATAATGGACCGCCGAATAGTCTCAATTGGAGTCAGTATCATGAGGGCCAGTAAACGACGGGGTGAGCATATGGTCACCCCCTTTGAGATCAAGTCGCGTCGGCTCTGATTTCATGCACATGACGTCAGAACCTAGACAAAAACCCGCGCGACGACGTTCATGCGGAGGTGGCTCCGCGTCGAAGCGAGGATAGGGTTTTTCAGTCAAATACGCTGCCTTGCAATTATGAACCAGCAACCGATCTGTAGTGAACTGGTCCCAAGGCACAGGTTCACCCGGCGACTCTGCCTGCAAACTACCAAAATTGAGAAAATGGCCCTCAGGATACAAAATTTGAACATTATTAGGCACAGGAACCGGATCATTCAAAGTCAACTTGTAACGGAATTTCTAAGTGCAAAGGTGGCGAAGGTGCCGGAGGATGCTCAGGAAAAGACCGATGAGGCATTGTTTGTACCTCAGTAGAAACAAGTCGAAGAGGCTCCCGACCCACCGCAGCAGCTGATGGTCCAGGCTGTCCAGATGTGGACGGCGCCTCGTCCGAGCCAACACGACAGTAGCGCGAGAGGTCGGGACTGAAGAAGAACGAGATGGCCGTGAAAAAACCGGTGAAGCTGCAAAAAAAGGGTCTGGGGACAGACCCAACTCCTTAGAGGGAGTAGCAACCACCGGAGGCCGAAGCACCCCCTACGGAAAAATTTCTGGAAAGAAAATCTGAAAAAATTGATGGATAGGCAAGTCACCGTTAGAAAACAAAACATAAGCAACTTCAATGGCCTCCCAGGGTTTTGGATGCCCGATCCAACTAGCAATAGAATCTTCATCAAAACCAAAATATGTGAGCACCGCAAATTGCGAAGCTTGAGAAACCTGTGGCATACGGTGCCAAAACCCATCAGAAAAGCACGTGCGTGCCGCCACCGGAAGGGATCCCAACCCGGGCGTTCGGAAATTTAGAGCAGAATGTGAAAAAACCGGATCTTGCGCCTCTAATGACCGCCGAGACGGTTGATTTTGAACAGGCCAAAGAGGGACTGAAGCACGCGGAGGGGGGGAAGAGGGAGCTGAACGCGAAGCACCAGTAGGAACTCGCATGCGCAATGAAGCCGTCATTCGTGGCTGAAAAGTTTGGCGCGGCTGATCTCGCAAAAATTGAAATGCGCCCCTAAATGTAGGAGGCCCTGAACCCACCAGGGTAGGAGGGGCTGCAACCTGGGGGAGGGGAGGAATTTGCAAAGAATCTAAAGTATCTTGAACAATTTTATTCAAAACATGCGGGGCAGGCACCAATAGAGATGCCTGCACCACCGCAGACGCAACCTGTTGTTGCCCCTGGGAATTTCAATACGAAAAAGGCATGTGAGACAATTCAGGTTGACTCGTCGGCTGAATCTCAACCTCAGAGTACGTATTCGAATGAAAAACCGGAGCCAAATTTGAAGCAGTTTCGGAAAACGGCTCATCCGGAAATAAAAAGGCGGCCGCTTCATCAGCAGAAATAGTAGGTTGCACAAAATGCGAAGACGAGGGAATATCTGAAGCAGCCCCTCCCTGAGGCTCCTCAGCCGAAGCCGGGGCCCCCGCCACCGAAGATGGAGAAATCAAATTAATTTGTGGCAAAGACGGCAAAGTAGGCGTGTCATCCGGATTCGAACCGAAAAACTCAGACCCAGGAGCCGGAGTCGACGTCCTGCAAGCACCACCCTCGACCGTTGCCGTAGCAGTCGGTTCCTCTGAGGGCGGAGGCTGATCCTGTTCTAAACCGGACTGACACCCTACCTCAGGTTCGCCAGACTGCGACGCCTGAGCCAACCCTGACTCCTCGGTCAAGGGGCCTACAAGGAGCCGAGACTCCGACAAGATCTGTTGGCCCGGTGGAATCCGAATGTGATACGCCGGCTGATTCGCACTTTCTTTCAAACAGGACCTCTGAGGGGAAGCCTGCGGTGTAGGGACAAAAACCCCTCCCTGACTCGGGGTCCGAGGGGGTGAACCCTCAGATGGGAGAGACTGTTTTAAACCAGCTTCCAATGGATCGTTTTCATCAGCAGAAGTATTCGAAGACAGATCCACAGCCCGAGACAGATCCAGATCCAGTCTGAGCCCTGAACGGGCGATCTTCAACCACAACAGGCAAAACAGCAGTTTCATATTTTCGAAAAGTAGGAGACTGACCGACTTGTGCAACAGTTTTGAATTGATTCAACAATGAAAAATCATCTGCCGAAAAAGTTGGACACAGATGCAAAAGTTGCTGAATTCCCAGAAGCAAGTCCAAAACTTCTCGAATTCCGTATAAAATTTCGTGTGGAGTCAAAAAAGACATAAGCCCATGGGTAGATTTCGATTTACGTTGCGACTCCAGATATTTCAAAATATTCCACTGAATCCACCCGTGGATGTTCAGGGTCAGGTACCGGGAAGCCCACCTCATTTACATTAATCGATAGAAATGGTTGAAGTCAACTAAAGAATTTCGTGCGTCTATACGCAAATTTCCCAAAATTCGACGACAGTCACATAAGGCGCCAATAGCCAAAACCGGAAAATCTGTGTTATAGAAAATAGGTTGAAGCGCATACCTCAACAAACTCCAAGACGGGATCTGCAGATAAATCACGTGTAGCATAACCACTACAATTTTGATGTTAGAGTCGTCGACCGAATTTGTGTTCATGTTGAGAGGATCTAATTCATCACGAAACTTTTGAATATCCCTGGGGACTGCAAACTGTAACATAACAGCAGATTTTGACTGTTGCACCCCCAACCACTCCTTTAACTGGAGACCCTCAACATCCACGGCTAGAAAACCGGCCTGCTTTGCCAGATGGTAAAGCTCCTTCACATCAGCAAAAAGCTGAGCAATTTCCGTTACAACAACAGTAGGCTGACGCAGTTGCTCATCAGTTACAGTAAAATTGACAATAGACTCCAAGTAGTCTGTACGCCACCTCTGGTCAGCAGCAGAAACAAAATCGATAGTGGGGGAAACTGTTAAAAATGTGAATCCAACTGCTCATAAGTCAAGGGAGAGAGAGAGAGCAATGGTGTTCTTATCGGGGTCAGACTTAGCCGAAGACTGAGACGAAGTCGACGGTCTAGGCGTCACAGGAGGTACTAGACTATGTTCTGAAGTCTCTGAAGGCTGATATTCAGATTCCTGATCACCTGACTCAGAAGCTGAAGCTTCCAAATTTTGTGACCGCTGGCGCTTCGAACGCCGATGTCCGGTATCTGAACTAGTAGAAGGCTCTCGAGACGCTAAAGCTTTCCAATTTGTAGACGCCCCTTTTTCCTGGAGAATTTTGCTTAAGGAAGGAGCAGAAGATTTCCAGCCCGACTTAGAACCTTTTTTCTGGCGTTTTACGTTTGCGATGCATTTTTATACCAAATTTTGCAAAATTCGGCTGACCAAAGGCAACTACAGATTACTCACACTAAACAAAACACCAGAAAAACTACCACCTGATCAGCTCAGGAAATCACAGGAGAGGCTACCCACACTGAAATTAGAAGCAGGATCGGATACAAGAACCAAGGATAGCCAAACCACAAAAAAAGCCTAAACAAGAAAAGAAAATTAGTGCACACATGAAGAGTGAAGAAAACATACGTATATATATATATATATATATATATATATATATATATATATATATATATATATATATCACTTAAATGTACAGGGCGTAAAAGGAAACCAAATAGAAGAAAACTTCCAAAATTTTTGGGAAAAGAATTTATTCATAAAAAGGAACCCCCAAGAATCTGTGTACGTATATACGTACCTAGGAGTTTGAGCAAAATTTAGTTTAAAATCGATGGAGGTAAGGGATGCGTAGAGAAAGTATTAGAAAATTCTTCGCCGGCAGTAATTTTAAAAGCCAAATATGGCAAATGATCAAAAACAACTAAACTATTTTAAATAAGAGCGAGAAGAGCAAGTTCTAAGACTTTTTACCTAATAACTTGACCACAAAATAGATCAGAGAATCACTTTGATACACACAGACAAACATAAAGTTCACAATTCGCCTAAAAATAGTAGAAATAAAACAAAAATTAAATGCTAAAACAAGAAAAATTAGAAAAGATCCAGACCTGAAACAATATACGTATACGCGAAAATTTACACAAATACATAGGTGAGGCACACAAATATAACATACAAAAATAAACAAAATGTACAAAATAGAGTTACTGGAGGAAAGGCTTGAGACGATTTACATGGATAGTTTCAACTGGCGGATCAACCTTGGTAGTGGACTGAATTTGGACATTCGGGGGGGGGCAAAATTTTTACGACCCGAAAAGGGCCTTCAAACACTGGCTGGTATTTGCGGTTTGCACCCTTTGGAATATTCGCCTTAGAAACGTCCTTCCATACTAACATACCTTCAGTGTAGTCAACCGGTTTGACCTTAGCATCATAGTTGCTTTTACGCATTTTTAGAATAGCTTCCATATGTTCTTTGAGCAACTGTCGTGAATATCGCAATCGAGTAATTAAGTCACGCATGTAAGAAGGGTTGAAAGGTTTCGTGCCCGGTTCTGGCAACTTCAAAAATTCTCAGAAAAATGACGAGGGTCCCGGCCATGAAGGAGATAGTATGGAGACTCTCCAGTGGAAGCATTTGGGGCTGCTCGGTAAACAAACAGAACCCAAGGGAGGAGGACATCCCACTCTCGAGCAAAAACAAGCATATGTTTTCGCAACATGCCTTTCAAGGTCCCATTCAAACGTTCACACGCCCCATTTGATTGTGGGTGATAAGCGGTCGTACGTACTTTTCGTGTACCCATCAATTTACAAAGATCTCCCATTAGAGCCGAACAAAAAGGCGTACCCCTGTCAGTCAAAACTTCACGTGGGGCCCCATGAACAGCAATAACTTGTTCAGCCAACAATTTTGCAATAGTAACTGTTTTTTCATCTGCCATCGCGAAAGCCCATCCCCATCTAGTGAAAAAGTCAACAATAACCAAAACTCTACAATTACCTACTGATGTGGGGGGCATGCATGACATCCATGCTAATGCGCTCAAACGGTGCTTCCACTGGAGTAAAGAATTTTAAGTAAGCCGTGGCCCAGGGTTACAGGCCGCACATACCTGACAGCATTCCACAAAACGAGAAACATTCCGGGACAAAGTCTCCCAAAAATATCTGGCGGCCACAATTCCTAACATCTTCTTTTTTCCTACATGACAACCCCCCAAAAAATCATTATGACATTCTTTAAGCACATATTGGCGACATTCTTGAGGAACAACAATCAATTTAGTGTCAGGGAGAGGGTGTCCTTTTTTATCCGTCTGTATCCGGTATAGCATGCCATTCTCAAACACAAATTTTGAAGCTGATCCCCGTACGTACGAAGCCAATTGCAAATCCTTTGGCAATTTATCATTTTGAGGAAATTCAATCATAGCAGATGTAAAAGGATCAGTGCGTAAAGCCTCTGACCAGATTTCCTGAGCTGCGACGAGCTGAGGAGGGAGATGCGGGCCATCATCAGGACACTCAGCATCAAACACATCGTCCAACACAGCAAATAAAAATTCAGGAATTTTTGGATACTCAGCAAAAACCCCAGCAATGGCGGGTGGGTTCCGTGACAAAGCATCGGCTGCCCCATTTACTGAACCAGGTTTTTGAATGACACGAAAACGAAATTGCTCTATAAAGGCACGCCAGCGGGCGACTCTGCCCTCAGCCGACTTCGGCTTTGCGTGATCCCCCAAAATATTTTTAACCCATTTGATTCAGTGATTGATTGATTGTTTGATATTGGACCAAAACGAAGACGCCTTATGACTATGCAAAATGATGAGGAAACCCCGCTGAACTGGAACTGGAACTGAAGGGAACTGAAACTGCCAAGACTACAGTCTATAGAAGGTATTGCTGTTGAAGTTTCCGGGATAGGAGGCAAAAAGTGTATTTATAGTACATTTTACAGAGCTTCGATTACCGACACGGATTGCCTTCAAAGTTTGGAAAACTGTCTAAAATTTATGTTAAGAAAAAGGCTTCCCCTTATAGTCACTGGGGATTTCAACTTACCTGGAGTTGACTGGGGTTTCCCACACGCAGCCGCCACCTACAAACAGTCTGAGTTTATGAATATGTTTCTCGAAAATGGCTTCACTCAGAAAGTTCTCGATCCAACCAGAGGGGAAAATACCCTTGATCTTGTTTTCGAAAGTGATCCAAATTTGATTTCCGCTGTTAGTGTTCAACCTCCAGTCTCCAACAGTGATCATTGTTGTGTTTGTTTTGATGTAAATGTTAAAGCGCCGCGACATGTCCGTCACACGTACCTTTGCTGGGACCAAGCTGATTATGTTGGTATGATAACTACGCTTGAAATGATAAACTGGTCCGATTTTTTTGAACCATATGTAACTGTAAATGATAAATGGTCTGCTTTTAAAGAGTTGTGTAATTGTGTATTCAAATTACGGATGAAAACGTGCCAAGAAAATTTTTTCCGCTGGCCGTAAACCTAAATTTCCGAAAAACATTAGGATTCTACTTTTGCGCAAGAGGAGACTACACAAAAAGTTTAGAAGGGTTCCCAACAATGAAAATAAATTGCGTTTTGAGGATATTTCAAGAAAATGCGATTCAGAAATCAAAAAGTTTTACCTAACCTCCGAAATCAAATTTTTGCAGGCGCCTTCTGATCGTAAGTTTTATGCTTATGTAAAACGGAAGTTGTCCTGTCCAGATGCAATGTCCGTGTTATGTGCTGAAAGTAAAACTGTGGTGGATGATAGGGAAAAAGCGAACTTACTAAACTCTCAGTTTGAATCAGTTTTTGTAAAGGATAACGGGAGGGATCTAAGCTTGGCCGGTCAAGACTTTGACAGTCCCTTTCAAAACGTTATATATAGTTTAAAAGCTATTCAGGAGGCTATTGCCACCTTGAAATCTACTTCTGCTGCAGGTCCAGACCAAATACCAGCTCAGTTTATCAAACTTTGCGCTGTGCAACTTAGCCGCCCTCTGCAAATAATATTTCAGCAATCATTTAATGAAGGGGTGCTCCCTGAGGACTGGCTTGTGGCGCATGTGGTCCCTATCTATAAGGGTAAGGGAGCGCACTCGGCACCAGAAAACTACAGGCCGGTTTCTTTAACGTGTATTTGTTGTAAAATTATGGAAAAGGTTATAAAGCGCTTTCTCCTTGACCATTTGCTCAGAAACAACCTAATTTCGAAACATCAGCATGGTTTTATGTCACACCGTTCAACCCAAACTCAGCTGCTGGAGTGTCTGGATTACTGGACTATTATGCGTGATGGGAAGGACGTGGTGAAAGTCTTTTATTTAGATATCAGTAAAGCTTTTGATTCCGTTTCACATCAGAAAATTATCAGCAAACTTAGATCTTACGGAGTACGTGGGCCCGCATTAAAATGGCTACGTGCGTTTTTGGTGGGAAGAACTCAGTATGTAAGAGTGAATGGAGTTCTGTCGGATTCTGGGGAAGTGTTGAGCGGAGTGCCACAAGGTAGTGTTCTTGGACCATTACTTTTTCTCGTGTACATTAATGACTTACCCGATGTTTGTTCTAGCTCGAGTGTAAAAATTTTTGCTGATGATACTAAAATTTACTTTGGTGGATCTAATCTGCACGATTTTACAAGCTTCAGAGTGACTGTGTAAAGTACTAGACTGGGCAGCACAAAACCAACTGTCGATAGCCTCCCACAAAAACATGATGCTCGAAATGGGGGAACCTTATCTTATTGGCGATTTCGAAGTAAATGGATGTAAGATAGCTAAAGTTGATATTGTTAAAGATTTAGGAACCTTTATAACGCCAGACTTAAAGTTTTCCTCACATTGTGACAAAATATGTGCAAGGGCATGCCAAAAAATTGCGGTTATTTTCAAATCGTTTCGCTGTCGTGATACAAAATTTCTTATATCTATGTTTACTGTTTATGTTAGACCTATTTTGGAGTACTGTTCATGTGTCTGGTCACCTTACTTGAAAAAAGATGTTGACAAGATTGAAGCAGTTCAAAGACGTTTCACCAAGCGTATTCCTGAAATCCGTGAATTGTCTTATAGGGAACGTCTAAGAATAACTGGACTTGAAACTCTGGAGTGTCGTAGAGTTAAAGCAGGCCTTATTCAGACTTATAAAATAATTTTTCAGTTAGACAGCGTAAACTCGGCGCAGTTTTTTTCCTATGCAGGTGAATCCGGCACAAGAGGGCATGCCCTCAAATTAAAACAATTTAAGTCAAGGCTTGACTGTAGAAAATATTTCTTTTCAAACAGAGTAATACCAATTTGGAATAGTTTGAGTCGCAAAATTGTAACAGCGCCTAGCTTGCAAGTATTCAAAAAGCTTTTGGATTCTGTAGACGTTAGTAATTTCCTTATATATAACTTGGAATGATATGACTGTGCTTCATGTGTTGATATGCGTTCCTCACTTTGTTAGTTTTGTACTCATATACGTATGTGACTAAATTTATCTATGTATTCATTTTTGGTGATGTAAACTGTATAAAATAGTGTCCTTTTGTTTTTCTTAATGTTTTGGTGCACACAATGCCTTGTGTGCTACCATTTTGGCCACAGCTTATAGTTAAGTACGTAATGCTGTATGCTTATTTGTTCAGATTTGGCCAAATAAAGACATTTTGATTGCTTGATGGTCCGTGATCACATCAAATTTGTGTAAAATCAAATGGTGTTGAAAATAGGAGATTCCAAAGAAAATTGCAAGGGCCTCCAATTCAGTGATCGTATAATTCTTTTCGGAAGCATGGAGGGCCCTGGCTGCGTACGCAGCAGGATGAAATTTTTCCAGATTGTCCTGTTGTTGGAGAATGGCAGCTATACCCTGGTAACTAGCACCTGTAACTAAAGTGAACGGCTTCGTGAAATCAGGGTAAATCAAAACCGGAGCGGGGACCAATTTTTCTTTCAAAGTTTCAAAAGCAACTTGGCAAGCAGAATCCCACACGAATTCAGCATTCTTTTTCAAAAGACGAGTCAATGGGTTCGCAATTATCGAAAAATGTGGGACAAATCTTCGATAGTAACCCGCCAGACCCAAAAAATTTTGAACATCCTTAACTGATTGAGGTACGGGAAATTGACGAACCACCCGAATTTTATCAGGATCCGTTGCTATGCCAAATTCAGACAAAATATGGGCCAAAAATGCTATTTGTTTTCGTGCAAATTCACATTTTGACAATTTGAGAAGAACGTGCTTTCTCTGACAACGCTGAAAAATGTCTAGCAACCGCTGCAAATGATGGGACTCAGTCGGGCTAGTGAATATATCGTCAATATAAACAATGAATCCTTCCATGATACGATCAATTATCCGCTGGAAAGTAGTGGGGGCATTACACAGCCCAAACGGCATAACTTTGAATTCGTACAAACCAGAATGAGTAATAAAAGCAGTTTTTTCCCGATCTTGCGGGTAAACTGGAATTTGGTGAAAACCAGAGGCCAAATCAAGCTTTGAGAAAATACAGTGGCCCAAAATCAATTCGAAAAGACCGTCAATTCGAGGTAATGGGTAACAATCCTTTTTAGTGACGGCATTCAGTTTTCGATAATCAACGCATAATCGCCAATCCCATCTTTCTTAGCCACTAAAATTATTGGGGAGGCCCAAGGTGACCGAGAAGGCTGTATAAGGCCCTGTTCCAGCCAAGCGGATAATTTCTCGTCAAAAATTTTCTTCTGTGCTGGGTTAACTTTATACGGCCGAGCACGAATGGGCCGTTTGCCCGGTTCAATTTCAATGTAATGATAATCTATATCAGTCTTGCCAAAGCCACCAGCAGCGTCCCAGAAGTTAGGAAAATTTAAAATCATTAGCCGAAGGCGCCGTTGATTTCTACGAGAGAGGCAACAGTCCTTCAAACTGATTTTCCCATTCAAGAGAGCACGTTTTTCAGGATCGGCAAAAAGTGCAGTAACAACGGATTCAGCTGCTGAAAAAGGGTCGACTTCTTCT
This sequence comes from Trissonchulus latispiculum, assembly GCA_030248195.1. NCBI lineage: Eukaryota > Metazoa > Nematoda > Enoplea > Enoplida > Ironidae > Trissonchulus > Trissonchulus latispiculum. The sequence goes on along the minus strand of JASAND010019570.1, from coordinate 21,987 downwards.
TCTTCTTCCCGAGATGTACGTACGTAACTCCCCGAAATTTCTTTGGGAGTCACTTCTTCAGACAGAACCCCCGAAATTTTTTCAGAAGAAACACGATACGTAGTGGGCTCAAACCCTGGTTCACCCGGATGAACTTTGCGTCGAAGAAATTTTCGAAAAAGTTTCGGCTTTTCTTGCTCTGCTGGCAGGTCCACGCCCTCGCACGGCTGTTCTCCCACAGAGGAAACACCTGGCCACTGCTTAGGCTGTTCCTGATTAAAATCAACCAAATCGTCACCAGAGAACAAACAGGAAGTCAAAATTTTTGATTCCTCCGAAGAAACTTTAGGGGGCACCACCCCCTCTTTTAGGGGAGGTCCAGGTTCTGGAGGGGCTGTAACCCCCTTAGCGCAAGAGGTCGCTTCTGGAATGGCTTCCATATCCGTGAAGAATTCCGAAAAATTAGGGGGGCCACATCCTCTTTTGATAGGATGTCCCCCTGAACTTGCTCATCGTTCCAATTGAGAACCAAATGATCTTCAAAGGGAGAATCAAACAAAAATTCTGAAAATGGAGACGCCACCCGTGGAGGAAGGGTCCCAAGGTCTGAGTCAACGACAAAAATCATATCTTCAATACACGTATCTAAATTTGCCTGTGCCCTGGTGATGGCCAATGGTTTTTCAACAGACGGATCCGTGGCCAGATAGTCCTCAGCCGGGCAAACCGGACCCGACCCGACCAGCATGGATTTTGACAAGGCAACTGGACAATTTGTAGGATTCGCCACCAAAAATTCGAAAAAATTTTGCTTGAGATCAATAATCTCCCCATATGGCAACACACGATATACATGAACGAAAGAATCCAGCCGTTCTAACCAAAAGGGAGTCCTGGTCAGTTCTGAGGAGACCTGAGCCTTAGCCCAGACCTCCGAAGAGGGGGAACCACAACATCCACTGCCAGCACTGCGGCGGCGTGTTGCCCATCTTTAGTAGACCAAACTGAACGCAATTGATCCGATGTGAGCAGGTCATGGTACGGGCCCCCCATGTTCACAATATTTCGGGAGAGCAGAATATCCTACGAATTAGCTTTCATAAAGTCAGTTCCCAATAAAATGTCCTTATAAAAATCGGGAGCAAGGTGAAAGTGCCACCCGAATTGAATTTGCCCGACATGAAAAGGGACACAAACTTTACCTGTGAGCCTCAAATAGTCGTTTCCAGGAGTTTTTGCCCGAATTGGATCTGGATGTTGAACTACCAATTCGGCCCCCGCTCGCAAAAGTCGTTCTAGACCCCAAGAACTCAAAATAGAAATAGACGCTCCAGTATCAATAATTGCAACCAAAGTTTGCCCCTCCGCTTGAATGAGAATGGCAGTGGTGTTGTCCCCCGCAGCCAAAACGGCATCTAGATCAATTTCACGGACCTGGCCCGAATCAATTACGTCTGACGAAAAATTTTGACTGTAATACTGCTGACAATTTTCTTGGGCCTGCCGGGAGGAGTAAGGGACCAATGGATCCTGGGAGGGCCCTGCCTCTGAATGTAGAGGGGGGTGACCTCCCCAATGCCGCAAGCCACAGAAGCAGCAGATGCAGCTCCAGAAGGTGCAGAGCCCGACTGATAGGACCGTGGGGGGGTTGCCCCCCACTAGCGGTTTCCGAGCCAGTTGGATCCCCCCGCACCGGCGAGGCCCCCTGACACCATGAATCCGACGGCTCAAAATCCGTGGACCAAACTTGATCTGGGTCAAACTTATCTGGCCACAGCGTCATAAACAAATCTGTCATTTCAATTACTTGTTCTTTAAGTGCCACATAATATTGGTCCATTAAACTGTTCGTTTTTGAATGAATGGACGAAAGAAGGAAAAAATTGCGGTGCATCCACTGAAAAAGTTGTACCACCCGATATGTTGCCTCATCCTCTTTTGAAACGGAATTGGCACCTAGGACATGATGTGAACTGCATAATTTAGCAAAATCGGGTTCTATTTGAATCAAATGAATTGACAGTTGAGAAACCATTTCTGAGACCTGTTGAGCCGTCGGATTTGTAGTGGCGCGAGGGGCTCGCCCTCGTACCACCTGTCTGGACCCACCCCTATAGGACCATGAGAAGCTCTAACAAAATTTGGGTAAGAGGGAGGAGGTCGAACAGGCGCCGCAGCCACAGGTTGAGAATTTTGAACCGGTGCCCGCGCGACAGCCGACAGGGCGCCCACCCACAGGAGCCGTCGGAAACGCTGGAACCAGCGCTATCTGCGCCTCTGCGGGCAGCCGCGGCTGTCGCGATGGCATATAATACCAACCTGAAGCCTGTTGAGGCTGCTGCTGTGGATAAGTCATCAGCTGTGGCGGCGTCGCCTGAGGGTGATATGACGCCTGAGGAGGAATTGCCGGGTAGGCCCCCCACCATATCCACCTGCTATTGAGAATTTTGCGCATTTCGCGGTTTATACCCCGGAGGGGCCTTACTTGGATCCTTGTCCCAACATTTGTCTGGATGATGTCCGCGTTTGTTACAGTGCTTGCACGGTGGAAAACGTTTCCGCATTTCTTCTTCCATTTCCTTGAATTTGTCCCAGAACTTCGCCTCCAGCCAGTCCTTCATCTCCCGTAGCTCCAGCTGCGTCGCCGGCGTCGAGTCCAGGGGGGGCACCCCCTCTTTTGACATAGGCTGGGAATTCAAATTGAAAATTGGAGCCACAAATTGCTGTTCACCATACCCAGGTTTCGAATTTCGAGCCTCCAACTTATCCAAAGTACGTAAAATTTCTTCTAAAGTAGGCTCCCCTTTACTGAAATTTTAAGCCAATGCGGAGGCATATTCTGAACGAATTCCGTCAAATAATTGTTGGACGCAGTGCCTGTCTCTGTCTTCCTGAGATGGCCAAATTTCCTGGGCCTGAGACTGGAGCTCCGATACGTACTGGCGCGCCGACTCCCCAGGCTGCTGAACACGCTGGGCGAAACGATGAATTTTTTCCGAAACAGACAATTTAGGTTTCGGGAATTGAGCAGACAGCAAACGTACAAAATTATCCAAAGAATCCACAACACCAGGGCCAATTCTGGACGCATAAATCAGTGCTTTCCCCGACAATTTATTGAACATCAAACGGGCCCATTGATCTTGAGGAATTCCTTGAACCGTGGCTGCAGAGACAAATTGCGGCAACCAATCTTCAAAATATTCCAAAGTCGGTTCAAAATGCGGTATATCTTGTAAAATAGCCATATACGTACGATATAATTGGGCACTGTGTTTACTAACAGAAATATCAGTGGCCTGCATAGTGGGAGGTGTGGGGTGTGGTCGCCCACGCCCTTGCCCCCCGGCCGAAGAGAAAGCACTAGAAACGCCATAGACCCCTTGGTCTGGCTGTTGCTGAAATTGGCCCTGCTGTTGAGGCTGTTGAACAGGAAGGTTGCAGTCTGCTGTTGCCCGCCCTGCTGTTGAGAAAAAACCCGTAATTTTGCGGAGTACCGGGGACCAGGATCCGGTACATAGGAGCCAATAACTGTTCCTGCTGTGGAAACGCATATGTACCTTGTTCTTAAGCAGAAAACTGATCCTGCTGATGTCCATATTGAAACTGAGCGGCAGGATCCGCCTGTACGTACACATATTGCTGATTTAGTGCATCAAAATAGTAACAATTGCCGTCAGAATCATAATAAAATGGTCCAGTCGCCTGGGGAGGCGGCGCCCCGGTGGCGGAGCGCCAGACTGATCCTGCTGTTGTCGCGAATATTGAGAGTCAGGCACCGCATCATTTGGCAAGAAAGGGTTATGACCTGAATTTTGACTAGATGGAGGCGGATTCTGACATGGGGGCCGCCCCCCCCCGACTGAGCAGGTCGAGATCCATTGCCAGGTGCCGAAAGCACTGTGTTTTGTCCAGAACCATACGAAGGTTGAGAATCCGGACTGTTGGGTGGCCCCTGATCACTCGACACATGGGGAGACGTCGGGCCGGCCACTGGAGTGCGGGATGGCTGAGCCGCAGCAGAGGTTGAAGCCTTGGGCGAAGCCGAATTTGACAAAAACGGACGTCCATTTTCAACATGCTTTTCGATCAAAAGATTTGTCATGCGGTCCACCAAACTTTGATAATAGTCCGCAATTTCGTGTAGCTGACGTGGATCACCTCTTGGAAGATTGGCCACTTCTGGATCCCGGACAACATCTGCCGCCGCCGCCCAAATTTCCTCGTCCAACGGTAGAATTGACGTATTAGTTTGGGGGGGGGGGGAGGGGGGCCTTCTGCCTCTTCACGTGACATATTGACGATACAAACATGGTCCGTATTCTGAACAGTTCCCCCCGCTAAATTTTGACCAGGGGTGGGGACTGGCAAAGGGGTGGGCTGGGAATTCTGGGCCTGGGGAGGGGGTGGGGGAGACTGATTTGGGGGGGGTCGCCCCCCACTCTGCACGACTGGTTCCCCCCGGTAACAGGAGGACCAAAAGTATTACTCAACATCTGCGAAATTGCTGGAGCCGGCTTTGGGCCCCCCGACCCGACCCCACCACCTGAGCGGCAGGCCGGTCCGTAGCCGGCCGCCACTGACTTTGACTGGCCGGGACTGGATTTCGCACGTTTGACGTACGCTGATTTTGCGGCTGACCCCGCCAATTTTGCAAGGGGATGGTAGAAGGAATATACGGAATCCCCCAATGTCTATCCGGAGCCCCCCCAGGAGTACCCGGAGGTACCCCATCACGCAAGGGAGGCTATGTATAATTTTCCATTTCGAACCTATCCCCCCGCTCCAAAATAGGCGCTTGTTCCTGTTCGCAGCAACGTTGACGAAAAACTAAATTTTCAACTTCAGCTGGCGCATCAAAATTAGGCAAGAATTCGAAAAAACGTTGAATATCTTGTAGACGATCGTCCAAAAAATTTTGAAACTTAGGAGCAAATTCCACTGGCATCTACCACATGACACGGTCGCCACATGTGAAGTTCGAGACTACGTATGTTAGTAAAATGTACTGATTATTAAATAAAACGAGTTGACTATTTTAATTTAGGATAAGACTCACACTTTAACAAGGGGGGGGGTATAGGGGGGGGTACGGGACCCCTCAAAAATTGGAGGTTTGGTACAAGGGCTAGCAAAATCATGGCCATGGGACAAGGGAAAAGGCAGGTCAAACTAAAAATTAATGGAAATATTAGCCAAAAATAGCCAAAATTTTTTAAAATTCCGAAAAATTTCCAAAAAATCGCAAAAAAAATGCTTATTTTGCTTTAAAATGGCTGTAAAACAGCTAATTTATCGCTAATTTTGCTTAAAATTTGCAAATATTGTACTTTTTCAAGGAAATTTTCTACTTGGACCCTCCCCCCAAATTTGAGATAAGGTGAAAGGACGGGTAAAATTTGGCCTAAAACAGGTACAGGACCCCTCAGGAATCGGTACCCTTGTTAATGTATGATAAGACTAGATCACGAGGTAACTGTGTGGTGTGAGGTGCCAATGGAAAGAGCCCTAAGTCTACTTAAATAAAATATCTAACAACGATAATTTTACTGTCAGATTTCACAACTGAGCTAGACAAAACTCACAAAAACATAAAACCGGAAGGATAACGTAAATATTTTCACATCAACCTAAAATATCAAATTTATAGCGCCAACAAAAATATAAAATGACTCCGAATTCAAGAACTACTCGTCGAAATCAGTGAACCCCAAAATCAGAACCTAATCGGCAGCAACCCCCGACCGTCCTAGAACTTCGCTCGAACCCAACTTATCATTCAAGCGTAAACAAAAACAACGACTTAGCTAAAGTACCGGCGAATTTAGACAGAAGCCACAAAAATGCTGAGCGTTTGTCAAGTTGAATAATTTCGAAGTAATTCCATAGTTTAGACCTGTATGTTAACTTTACACAATTTCTATCTTAAGTGTACGCTATCTTCACACATGTATGCAAGCCAGAACCCCCTAAGAAAACTGAGCAAGACCCCCTTCAGGAAGAGTATCCCTACCAACGTTGTACAAGCAAATTTAAAACTAAGAAAGGATTCGATGGTCACATGGGAGTTCATGCAGAGGGGTGGAGTTCCTAGATATGTCACATATAGCAGCTAGGTAAAACAGAACGTGGGAGGACGGTCTCAATCCAACCACTGCAGGTCGAAAAGCGGACACTATACTACTGGGGTCAGCCGGAGATTCGCTCCAGCACTTCACCCAAGCCTGATTTCTTAGGCAGCAACCGGTTCAGTTTAGATGAACGAGAGCAATCCAAACGTTGGAGAGTGCAACCGCCATAAAGCTAGCTCCCTTTGTAATTTGCTCAATGAACACTAATTGTATTAACATTCATAACAAACTAAAAATTAAATAAATAAAGCTCATAGAAAATTAAAGGTACAAAGCAAACCCATCACAAATTTTCGAAGTTAGACGTATCAAGAAATGGAAAATTGACGGAAGCTTCCAAAAAAACTACTCACTTGGAGTTCTAACGTCAATATCAACAGCCTGGCTGATTGTTATCCTCCTGTTTACTTTAACCTCCGCCAGCCAACGTGAATAGGTGTCTCTGGTGCCCTAAACAAAGCCGGTGTCACGGTGAAATCGTCTCCTGGGGGAAAATTTCGCCGTTCAGCTGTTATTAAATTTTTAACTGCAAATTTCAACTTTCCAACTAATTTTTTTTCAGAATATTCTCTTATCAATTGTTTTCAATTTTTAATTGTTTCCCAACGTTATTAACATCCCTGTCAGATGGCTGGGAATCCAGAGATCAGAGCTACTACAGGAACTTTGCTTTTACTGCTGGAAAATTAATGGAAATGCTTAGGAGGTAGCCTAGATTTTCTAGGATGCTCGTTCGTATAGGCACCCTAATTTGGCCAATTATGGAATAGAATCTGCAGCTCCATCTAAATTCACCCAAATACAGGATGAATGCCTTGGACTCTGTGCAAACAACACTGTTCCATAACTATCTCAGACTGTCAGAGAAATGCTTGGTGCTCTTTCCACACTTAAGGCAGTTGGTAAACGAGGTGGCCTCCGTCCGGAATCCTTGCTTTGTTCGTCCGGCACCAACCCGCCTGTTTACTTGCCAGGCCTGTAATTCAGATGTCAGGCAGATGACCAATCTGTCGTCAGGTACTCAGCTAACCAGCTTCAGCAAAGACAGCTTTGCCCCTCCCACTTGTAAACCAAGACGAGCTCAGGAAGTTTCGAAAAGCGTCCATTCAACTCGCAGGGATTTCGATGTGTTCACAGATTCCTCAAAGAATTATCGCGAAACGAAACCTGGCTGAAGATAGAGGTAACTGAATAAAACTGAGATCCAACTGCATAAACTCAAACTCGATATTTGTCAATGTAGTAGTATAGTAAAAAAACTTAGCATATGTAAAAAAAAGAGAAATCGGTCGCAATCAGCCAAAAATTAAAACGTGTGCATGAGCGGCAGCCTGCGTTTCTAGGGGTCGTTTCACAAAAAACTTAAACTACTTAACTTAAACGACTTAACTTAAACTACTTAAACTTCTTAAAAAATTCGTTTCATAAATAAACGACTTAAACTACTTAAACTACTTAAACGGCTTAGTGGCTTAAACGACTTAATTTAAACTACTTAATTTAAGTAGTTTAAGTAGTTTAAGTCATTTATTTATGAAACGAATTTTTAAGAAGTTTAAGTTAAGCCGTTTAAGTTAAGTCGTTCAAGCCGACTTTTAATGAAACGAATAACATCGAAATGGTAGTTTTTAGGGGCTGGTCCGGTATTTGCAGCAAACTTTGAAAGACTGTAAATTACTCAATTCTTGGAGTTCAACGATAATCCTGATATTACTTTAAAGCGTGGAATGTGCTTGTTACAACTACGCAGAGTACAGCTGGTTTAGTTCAATATTTCTATTTGGACATGCAATTGCATGAAAACAATTTTGAACATGGGTTTCTCCAAGTGTAGGAAAGCTAAAGAAAAGCGACCAGTTCCAGCTTCGCAAGAAACGTCTTCCCGAGGACTATCTTTTATGAAATTGTTTAACGAGCAAACAAGCTCAATGTTTTGAGAAAACTGTTAATTTTGTCTGTTTCGCCAAAATTTTTTAAGTTCTGGCGAATTAAAGCTAATTTCTCAAAAACCCAATTTTTTATGTTTTCGACAATAATATAGCAAATTTGACTAAATTTCAACAGCAAATATAGTTTAAAAGTACGGACCAGCTGCTGTTTCCTTTGTGCAGTGTATTTAACTATAATTAGGTTGATGCAACTAATAAAATTACTAATATATTACAAAAAAGTAGGCCTTAGGGTTAAGTGGGCCAATCAGTGAGCAGACACACCTTTACGTAAATTATTCGTATTATGGCAGCAAAAACCCGAGACTTGCGGATATAAAATTATCTATTAGGGTTGCTCTCGCAGCCGTTTTTTTGGGCTAAAGCGATAGCTTGTCAAAGTTACAAAGTGTTGGCAAAATCCAGGTTACGCATACATTTTTGCCAATTTCTCCATTACAAAATGAGTTCATAATAACTAAGAAATGGTCCACCAGCTACTGGACAGAGGCATCGAATGATGTAAAAGATGTCTCGGCAAAAAATTACTTTAGCCGGTAAAAAATCTCAAAGTTCTCTTCTTCAAAAAATCATTAGTTTAATTAAATTAAATAATTAATTAAATTAAATTAATATTAACAAGAGTCTATAATACCATAGATATTATAGACTCTTGATATTAATAATATTAATATTAATTTCATTGTATTGTTAAGAAATGTTCAGCCACATTTTGGTGTAAGACGACTTCTTCGCTCCCAGAATTAAATGAATATACTAATGGTTCAAAGTTGATGTCGCCAAAAGGAATCACCACGATAAACTACCTGTAATTATTACTTATAAATGTCAAAAAAATTTTAGTCATGCTAAACTTGTTGTGTGCTAGAGCCAGAGCAAGTGCTAGAGTATTGCCAATGAGTCAAAATCATCTTATGCAAGTCAGCTTGTTAATTGTGAAAAAAACAATTGTTTCTCAATTGGGACAACATTTTCAAGCAAATCAAGCTTTGCTTTGTTCATTTAGAAGGCTTCTTTTTCATTAAGCTGATACAAGCTGAAATTAGACAAAAAATTTAGTATTTGAAGTAGTAACGGATTTTAAGAAATAGTTACGCTTGTACCGGTATTGTAGAATTAAAGTACTCGTTGAGAGCTTTCGAACGATATAATAACTAGTGCTGGGACCGGTTCCGGTTTTTGAAACCGGTTCCGGTTCCGGTTCTTGACTACCGGTTCCGGTTCCGGTTCCGGTTCCGGTTCCGGTTCCGGTTCCGGTTCTAGCTACCGGTTCCGGTTCCAATTGGTATTTTTGATAAAAAAGCTAAAATCACACGATTTTTTATTTTTTGGCAATTGCTAGAAAAACTTAATATATTTAACTGCACAAAGCTATGAACGTGTTTTTAAACAGTGTTTTTGCTTACTTTTTACTATTTATATACAAATATTTACTGTGAAAAAGATATGGTTTGTTTCATTTTTACCAATATGTTGTGGAAATTTTAGCTACCAGAGCTTACCAAAATACTAAGTATTCTCAATCTAGATAAACATTTAGCTACTGCCCTTCAGAAAGCGAACGTCGCACAGAACCTTCCTCGACCAGTTTCAAGCAGTCCAATAAAATTTGCTTATCGATTCAGCAACTACAGTTACAACATTACAAAGCTTAATCATTGAAAAAGCAGCTAATCTCATCACGGGGTCGAAGATTTTTTGAGATCGAAAACTGTAACAGAAAACATTGGGGAAAATCGTTGAACGAGAATTAAAACTTTTCGAGCACTTATGCAGCACACAGGTACAACTAACTTCATACCTTTAAAACCAAAAATTGTATGTTACAATAAATAAAGTCAAGCTGCTAAGTTTTTATTTTACATAGAATTTGTTTTAATTTTTTTTTTTTTTTACAGCCACCTCACCCCAGTCGGTGCTCCGGTTAGGGGTAGTGCCAGCTTAGAACGTATGCATTTTTGAGGGAAGGGGATGCTGACACTGAATAATTGCCATAGCAATTACCCGAGGTGTTCTACAAGGCTATCAGAACGTCCATTACGTCCACCGTAATGGAGGTGCTGTGGTAGCTCCACCAGACAGGCGGCCACCCCTTGACAATCTCGGTAAATTGCCCAGGAGGGATATTTGAAATAGGGTGCTAGAGCTTATTTTTTGTTCAAGCTCTAGACTTGACATGATCCTCCACTTGTAGCGCAGTAAGAAACCACTGCGCTACGGGAGGTTCTTTTAATTTTTTTTTTTTGTAGCTGAAATAAACAAATTTGTAACAAAAGAGCGCTGTTCCCTATCAAATTCGAAACCTATATATCGCAAAAAGTACTAAAATATGACTATGAAGTATGACAATTTTTAATAGACCATCAAAGGCATTCTTTTTCGGTAGCGCTAGCCAATTGCTATTAATTAAATAGGCCTAAGAACGGTATCTCAGGGATACTGTTGCTCAGCTTAACCCTTAATCTGGAGTTGCGCCTTCAGTATACTGGTTTGCTTCAGTTGAAGTTTGCACACAAAAATTGCAGAGGCAACAGCTAAAGCTGGAAGAGTTGCCGTAAAGCATCAAATCCTTAATGCTTACCTTTGTCATCCTTAAAGAAGAGTTAACACTGAATATACCTTAGTTTTTCTTTTTCTATAACCTTTTCAGAAAACTTAAAACATTGACTGAAAACTGTTATTAAAGACGTCGTAAAATTGATATCAAATCTTCTGCCATTTACACAACAAGTCTTTCAAAAACAAAATTTCATATCTAAATAGAAGTACCAGAATAAAGTTAAATTCCAAATGCTAAATTCAAATTCATAAGAAAATTTTAAAATTTTACAAAATAAACCTTGATTGAAGTTTCAAACAGCCAAAATTAACACTAGAACCGGCCGGTTCCAAAAGCCACCGGTTCCGGTTCCGGTTCTAAAAATCCTACCGGTTCCGGTTCCGGTTCCGGTTCTACCGGTTCTTTTGGAACCGGTCCCAGCACTAATAATAACGACTTTTCAACTCGCAAAATTGCGTAAGTTATGAAGCTTTTAAAATGGCCATTCAAATGGGCATTCTTTCGTTTAAGTCGTTTAAGCCCCGTAAATCTACTGAGCTTGAAAATGACTAATTTTGAACTGCATTTAAGCGGTCTACTTAAACTACTTAAACTAAGTAGTTTTTATGAAAGCAGTTGTACTTAAACGGCTTAAAGTTTAAGTCGCTGAATGCTTAAGTAGACCTGTATTTGTGAAACGCCACTTTACTTAAAGTTTAAGTAGCTGGTTTTTTGTGAAAGGGGGTCTACTTAAACGACTTAAGTCGTTTAAGTCGTTTAAGCCGTTTAAGTGGAAATCGGTTTCACAAAAACCACTTCGTTTAAGTTAAGCCGTTTAAGTACTTTTTGTGAATCGACCCTAGGACAGCGAAGGAAGACTAACCAAAACCGGCCCTGTCAAGAGACGGTGAATCCACCAGTCGTCACAACCGCATTAAGCTGCTCACGCTAGTTCAAGAACGATGAAGCAGACGACAGTGAGTCTACAATACTAACCAACTCCACAGTCTTACAGTTTGAGTTTACTTAACAAATAACAAACCAATTACAACAGCACTGGCCCAGTAACAAGCACATCACAAGATCACTAATTCACTAAAAACATAAGAATCGTTTTCAAGGACACGTTTCTTCCTACAACTTCCCAAATATCTTGAAATTATTTATGCAAAATTGTACAGTCTTGAATACAGCCGTTTTCAAGCAGAACAAACCTCACTCTCCCTAACAGCCGCAGATGCCGTAACAACTCCAACTAAAGCGCTGGATCCTTTTGGAGATGTCAAATTTGAAACATCATTGCTCATTAATTACTTGGGAGTTAGGAAGCCATCTTTATACCAAAATGAAGATAACTTTTATAATTTCCTAAGACAGAGGAAACCCATTTCTCACGCTCTTTAGCAAATCGTGAGAGCAGTGCACAAAATATGACAAAGTGGATTCAACACTAATAACAGGAATACACACAGAACAAAGAGTGAAATGTGTTACGATGTTTGATATCAACTAACATTTTACACCTCCTGCTAATGATCATCACACTGTGATCTTTAATGCAGTGAACAACAACAACTCATGGCCCATGCTTCGTTCGTCACCATCCCATCTTTTCCCAAACGATTACTCAGGTACCGCTCTACACAGCTAACTGCCTAGATACGCAAACGTGCGATCTTTAGGATATACTTTACGAAAACTCAAAGTTATGATGTTAGCAAGATGTATTCGAAATACAGCTTACGTAGAAGAGGAGGGCTGTTAGCATGAAGAATGATAAAACTATTTCTCAGTCCAAAGAAATACATCCGCAAGATATTACATCTATAATCAATAAAGCAAAGAATAACATAAATTACCAACATTTAAACATTAATAATATAAGTATAGTTTAGTATCCCTTATAGCCTCCGCCTCCCCCATATCCGCCGGGCGGGCCGGAAGGTGGGCCGCCACCTCCAGGCTGACCGCCGCCATCCCGGTTGTAGTTGCTGGCAATGCTGGCCAGGGCAGCCTGAAGGCCGGGATGAGTGCCTCCGCCAGAGGCCGCTCCACTGACCTGTTTCAGGAGAGAGGGGTTCTTCATCAGATTCTCCAGGGCCGCCTTAAAGTCCATATCCGGCTTGCCGCCGCCAGGACCGCCCGGACCACCCCCAGTCGGTCCACCTGGCCTGCCGCCGCCCAGACCGGCAAGCATGGCCGATGGATCCAACCCTCCTCCAGCACTGCCTGCAGAAGGCTGACCACCTCGAGCGCTGGTCAGTCCTCCCACGCTGGACAGCAGGTCACGATATCCTCCAATTCCACCACCACTACCGCCGCCTCCTCCACTCAAAGCAGCAGACGGAGCCAGGCCAGCCCCAGAGCCCGCAGGACCAGTGGCGGTTGACGGTCCCAGACCCGCTCTCGAGGCGGTCAGAGATGTGGTGGCACCCAGCGGGTCCCCAGCCCCAGACTGACTTCCGGATGTGCCCAGAATGCTAAGAATCTTTTGCTGCACAGCGGAAACGGAACTGTGCGATGAGGCTGCAGGAGCCCCGGTACCAGAAGCAGGCTCGCTGGCACCAGCAGCGGCAGATAGGCCCTGGTCTGAAATACGAAGCTGTATATAGTAGCATACATTCATTGAATGGTAGAGTAAACCTTCTCTACATTACAATAATTACATTTAACTACTGGACTCAAAATGCAGGTCTTAAACACTGCAATACTTGAGTCACAGTAAAATACATTGCGGAATTCTTAAGCTTATGAAGATAACTCCTCTTAAGGAGTTGCCAAAAATAAATAAATATTTAAAACCTTGCTCTGAACACAGTTACTATATTGACTACGTAAGTATAACATGCATATGTATTGTGAATGAATGAACACAAAAACTTACCAGCAGTCCCTACTACGGTCATAGGAACACGCGGTGGCGGTTTCCCGCCTTGGCTTTCAATCAGTCGATCTCGTCGATCCTGCAAATGGCTGATTATTCTCTCCAACTCCTCCACACTGAGATGTTTACCATCCGCCAGTAAGTTCAGCAGAAATCCCATACTGGGCTGCTCGTCGCCAATTCTAAGACTGGACAAGTAACTGGCAAAGTTCCGAGCCAACAAAGTCATGGCGTCCTCAATCGGCATATTGCGATGCTCTGCAAATAAAAAACAGTAAGTATGAATTATGAATTAAGAAATTTAAAACACTAACTATGTACGTTGTACACAAAAAGCAGCAATTCGGCGAAGGAAAGTATCGGTAATACGAACGAATTCCATTTTATTGCCTACAAAGTTCGTCAATATCCACTCAGGCCCGCACCCAGGATTATGAAAAGGGTAAATCCAGGGGTTCAGCCCTACTTTTCGGCAATTTTTTGAAACATTCAGCTATTTTTGGCTCAAATTTGCCAATTATTCGGAAAAAATTAGGTTAGGACACCCTGTTCAAAATCCTGGATATGCCTCTGGGTCCAAGGTAAAATGCAACGGTGAGTCAAGGGGGGGGGCGGAGCCCCCAGCACTTGCAAAATTTTTGCATTTTGCGAAAAAGTCGTACAGTGGGCGTTTATTTCTTTCAAAAATGAAAGCACCGCGCCAACGGTGCAAAAATTTTTACTGGTTTTGCTATAAAATTAGCATAAAATGTTTACCCTTCTGACACCCCAAAAGAGGAGGTCTAGATCCCTGAAACCCCCCCGGGTGCGGCCTTGTCTCCCTCCACTTGCAAACCACCATATTGCAGAAGAAAACCAAAATTCAAAGTTTAAAAAATTCAATTTTTTTCAAGCTGTATGTAGTCTACTGTAGTTTAGTTCCTTAACATTCTACAAAATTAATGTTGACATTCAACAGACGTCGGCATTCTACGAAATTAACCTTGAGGAGTTCCATGCAGAATGTACAGGGTTAAAGCTCTATATTTCTCATGCTGGCCCTGCAGAACCACAATGTAGAGCAGTCCACGTCTGATCATATCATCCACAACTCGTTCCAGTGCATCCTCTTGAATCAGGAAGAGAACGTCCACTGTCAGATTCAGTTCAATCAACTTTCGTTCAACATGTTCAGCATATAATCTACATAAAAAAGAACTATATAAACATTTGACAAAAAAGAACTAAAAAACCCAAAATGGGAATGCCGCGTTCTAGAAAACTCAATGTGCCTTGTTGAGAGCAAATTAAGTGCTGAAAATAATATGTGGGAAAAGGCAAATCACCAGTTTCCAATTATTTCACTTAGATACGCACAGGATCACAATTTACAGAAAATCAAATTAGGATGTAAGATGACAGACAGCTTACTTCAAACTTTTCTGTGTGACTACTATGGCCGCATCAAAGGGCCGATCAACGCCAACGTCCTTTCGCTTGGGAACCGGGAAAGGGTCGTCGTAGGGATCATCATAGTTACGCCTAAAACAAGTAAGTGACAAAACACCTACTGAACATAAATACTTGACTTACTTCCAGGCCAAAGCTTTGAAAGGGGGCGAAATGGGGGGGACTCGAATAAGTCCCTCTCTCCATCAATGGTGGGGCCACCAAAAATGGGGGCATATTGTTGACCAATTCCTTTTTACAATTTTACGGTGTTTTTGTGTACAAATTGCTAAAAATCGCTAATAATAGCTAATTGCAGGTGTTTTCTAAGCTAAAATAAGCGAAAATGTCGGTAAAAATACGGCGAAGCCGGAAAATGTTTCGAAAATTTTAGGCAAAAATAGTAAAATTTGGCTTTTAAAAAATTTATTGGCTTTATGGGGGAGGTCGTAATTTATGGAGGGCGGTCTTTTATGGGGGTCCTCGAAAGGGAGGATCTTCCGAATGGGGGCCTCTCGTAGAAGTATATAAGCCTGAATAATGATGACTAATAAACGAGACACTGCCCAGAACTACATAGTACATACACATTGTACGTAATCTAATAAAAAAAGTAACGCTGAACACTCATGAAATTATTCTACCAATCTTTCTTTTACAGACTACTCCAATGAAACAACAAAACCGGGCTACCAATTACTATACCACAAATACCATAACATAAACGCAGTTGGAATGCAAAGCTAAGCACAAGAGTCCATAATTCCCTTATATTATAGAAGAAGAGTAAGCCACTAGAGGGCTTCTCTTCCTGGCATTGCGTAACGGTGCTCCGCCCACAATACGCAAATGTTCCCCCGTTTGGGGGGAGGCCGACAAGCATACCCCCTCAGTTTGGTGGGGGGGGGGCGTAGAGCAGAGGATTACGGCAGTTTTTGTTCTATTCGAAAATGGGTCCCCGTCTGGGGTGGGGTCACAAAAAGTGGTCCCCGTTTGGGGGAGGGTCGCCAACAGCCAATCAGAATGAGCCAAACTTAGCCTGCTTGAGCGACCCCCCCCCAAACGGGGACCTCTTTCAGCGACCCCCCCCCCAAACGGAGACCACTTTTGGCTGCCCCCCACCAAACGGTCACTTTCGGCTACCCTCCCCCACCAAAATGGGGACCGCTTTCGGCCCCCCCCCCCACCAAACGGGGACCATCACACCAGGGGCGCACCCAGGATTTTGAAAAGGGGGGGGGGTCGAGTCGAAAAATTTTTTTGCTTTCCCAAAATGCTCTCACACTGGGAGGGGGTGTGCCGCAACAATTTTCAACAATTCCGTTTTGTTGCAGCACAGGCGACGAAATATGGGAGTGGTCGGACACCACTAAAATAGCCCACGCGGGGGGTCTGGGGGGCGGAGCTCCCCACAAGTTGAGAAATTTTTGAAATAATGAAAAAATCCGTAATGTAAACCTTTAAAAAGATTTTGAAAAGATTTGAATAAAAAGCTCTACGGGTGGAACGAATTAAAAACTTGAGCTAGAAAAACGCGGCCGATGCAAAAAATTTTAGAAATCGGGATAGAAAACGGTGCTGCAGACTTGAAAAATTCTAAAAGTTTAGACAAAATAGCCTCGCAGGCACAAAATTGTGTAAAACTGAGATAGAAAAGCGCCGCAGGCGACAAAAATTTAAAAAATAGAGACAGAAAAGCGCTGCAGGAGACGAAAATTTTAAAAATTTAGAAACAACAGCGCCGCAGGCGAAGAAAATTTTAAAAATTGAGATAGAAAAGCGCCGCAGGCGAAGAAAATTTTAAAAATTGATATAAAACAGCGCTGCAGGCGAGAAAAATTTTCATATTTTTCAGGTTTATGCACTGAAAATAGCTCAATTTTTGCCTTCTCCCCAAAAATTCCCGGGGGGGAGTCGGACAAAAAGGGGGGGTCGGAACCCCCAAAACCCCCCCCCCCCTGGGTGCGCCCATGCACCACACGGAGGGGGGTATGCTTGTCGGTCCCCCCCCCAATGGGAAACATTCGCGTATTGTGGACGGAGCACCGTTACGCAATGCCAAGAAGAGGAGCTCTCTAGTGGCTTACTCTTCTTCTATAGTACAAGGGAAATTATTATGGACTCTTGCTATGCATATGGAATGCAAAGCTACGAAACGTTGCGTTGCGATGCAAACAGAAGACTTTGTGTGCATCATGCAGTGTATTTTTAAGGACTTGTCCGAAAAGGGTGCTTCCCGGGGGTGCTCCCACCCCACCCCGTGGTCAACATTTTTGTCATATTTTGTATGGAGAAACGCAATAAGACATCAAAAATGCCCGGATTTATAAATAACATAGCTAAAAATAACATAAAAAAACGCGCTGGCGAAAATTTTTGGCATTCAAAAAATCCCTGAAGGAAAACTAAAATCCCACAAGGGGCGATTTGGAGGAGAGAACGGTAATTTCAAGGTCTCCACCCCCTTCCCCCCCCCCTGTAAAAATAACCTGCCATGTACATGTACGTGTACATGTACATGTACTGCTTATACAGCACCGTGAAAACTATGTAAGTAGTACCTTTCCTCTGGTCGATCACGACTGCCTTCACGACGATACTGATCTGCGCTGAAATATAGACAGATTCTAAAGTTTACATCCTTGCAATATCATGTCAAAATCAGGTAAATTTGTCTTGAGCAGGTAAGTTTACTTCAATCTTCCCCCCCCAAACATCACAAGATTTTCATTTCCTTCTCACAAACATCGGGATGATATAATTCTGTCTTTAGATCTCATCAAAAAACGTCAGTTGCCATCAGTTGGAGAAAAGGATGCCAATGTAAAAAAATCGCTGCACATGTTTCTCCAACTTCCCAGCGTTTTCTAGTTTCTAAGAAAAAGGCTTTTCGACATCCTCCGAAATCCTACTTGCAGGGGTGAACCAGGGGCCCCCCCGTCGCGATTCGAAGGTAGGAAAATTTTAGGAGAAAAATAGGAAAAAAGGTGAAAACCAAAAATGTTTCTACTTTTAACCGCATATTTATTGCATTTATGAAGAAAAAACTTGAAATGCATCAGATTTTCGGAAAAAAATTACTATTTTTCACTAAAAATGAGTTTAAAAAATTTTCTCAGTTTTCAAAATTGAAAGAACTAAAGATCCGAAGACCGATTTTATTGCAAAAACAAAATGTGACCTTCGTTTGCTAATAAAAGAAAACGAAAAGAGCTACTCAACGGCTTCAGTCTGTCTACACTTTGAATACTGACTATCTCAAACGAAATCCACAAATTAAGACTGATCACACCAAGTATATAGTCAGGTTCCCAAAAAATCGGTGACAAAGTTCCCAAAAAACCAGTAACCAAAAAATCTCCCAGGAACTTCGACCGTTCCGAGCCAAATTTGGCGCATAACAAGTAGAAGACCTTAGTAATATAATATATCAGTTTGGGTTATATAGCTTATCTGGTGAAGCCAGGGCGCCAGCTAGAAGACAACCACCCCAAAAACACCCTCGGACAAGTTTCGACATGGTGTTGGAAAAATTGTCTCAAAACCCCAACGGAAAACCCGGTAAGTCCCTAATTGCGGTTGGTAGGTTAGGTGCCCAAGTACTCACGATACCACATATCCCAGCTCCACTGGCTCCTATGCTGTGGCCTGGACCACCCGATTTTTTTGGGAACGAATTCCCCCCAAAAAACCAGTTCGGACTTTGCAAAAATAGGTCACAGCAGCCACCGTAATTGTTTTTCTGGTGATATTAACGCTGTTTTAGAACGTTTCACTCCAAAAAACCATAATAACTTATATTTGGTATCTTTGAGGTGATTTGACTGGCTCAAACAGCCTAAACGTGGTCCGGACCCAAGTTGGTCTCTTGAAGTACTGGACTTGGCTAAAAATGATATTTACAGCGTTTTGGAAACGGGTTTTCCTAGTTATAAAACGGTTCTACGCAAACATTCAGTTGTTTTGGTAGCGTTTTGGTGATAGTCCCCCAACTTGGCGTAGGTCCCCGGGGGTCCAAGTTGGGGGTGTGGACTGTTGTTACAGGTAAGTTCTCAGAAATTTTATACTGTACTTAAAGAAAATACACGTTAAAAGGGTGCCAAATCTGCTATAAACGTCGGCTTAAGGCGTTTGGCGCTCAAAGAAAAGTTATCGGAACTTACATCTCCAGACTCACCATGTCATGGTGGTCCAAGGTAGTCCAAGTGGACTGCCGTGCCCAGGCTAGACCCTTAGGCTCCACCAAGTTCCATGTAGTATTGGTCGGTTATGGGCTATATATAGGTAATATTAGATTTGCCCTGCCTCTTCTCTGCCAGTTGTAAAGAGGGTGGGTTTTTGGAAATCGTTCCAAAAAACCACCAAAATTTTTTAATTACTCCGGATTGCCAGGGAGGCAGGCTAGGGGCTATAGGTGGGCATATGTGTCGGACCGAGCCCTATCCATATGCACCCTAGTTGGGCTGTCCCACGTCACGCTGCAAAAGTTTGGAGCAAAAAACTGTCAACCGGTTTTTTTGGGAGCCTGACTATATTATATAATTACCCGTCAAATTCTTTGAATCGCTTCTGAGGTGGAGGCTGTGGGCCTTGCTGTGCTTCCTCCGGCTTCCGCTTTTTGCCTTCTCCAGCCAAATTGCAATCTAAATCCAGCAAACGAAGGATCATATATATACAAGAACAAAAAGTGCTCCTTCGTCGCATGTAAAATACATATGAGTCTTCGTAGGCAGGTTGTACAAAGCAAAAACTAGCCTGTAAAATACATATGAGTTCCGTAGGGAGGTTGTAAATTAAGGAAAACAAGTTGCAACCGCTTAACATATGAGCCTGTCCTACAACGAGGCTCATATTGGCGTATGTCATAATACGAATAATTTGCAGATATATATTTTACTTATATAAATACATACTGCATAAAGCTTTGCATTACAAATTATCCTTCACATAGCTTGCTGATCAGTCATTATAGTGTGCATATGCTTAATACGGTACGCCAAGAGGCGCTCTGACTCACAGCGAAGTGGGAACGCATTCTGCGTGTGTATAATGTGAAAGTGTTTCGAGAATGCATTAGAGGTGTGCCATAATGTTTCAGGAAACATCAGGTTGCATGTACGTACAGTTCACCTTGAGCAGTCGTAGTTCACTTCAGTCATTTCTTCTGGGCCACAACGTCTATTCATTTTTCCGTAATGTGGATTGAAGCTGAGGTTCTTTAATGAGGCTTTAATGTGGAATGCACTGTGACGCCAATATGAGCCTCGTTGTAGGACAGGCTCATATGTTAAGCGGTTGCAACTTGTTTTCCTTAATTTACAACCTCCCTACGGAACTCATATGTATTTTACAGGCTAGTTTTTGCTTTGTACAACCTGCCTACGAAGACTCATATGTATTTTACATGCGACGAAGGAGCACTTTTTGTTCTTGTTTTCTATTATTTTATATATGTATGCTCCTGAAGGTATGTATATATAGATATCTTTCAACAGTAGCAAGCAAGCCAACCACAGCACTCCACAACCACTTTGAGCAAGCAGTTCTATGACAAATGTTGCTCAGCTGGCTCAGGGCTTTCATTTGGTACCAAATTTGACCACTTTTGAAAAATTTCGTTACCGAAAATCGCCTAAGTCCCCACCCCACCCCACCACAGCACTCTGCAGCCACTTTGAGCATGCAGTTCTATGACAAAAGTTGCTCAGCTCGTTTAGGGCTTTCATTTGGTACCAAATTTGACCAGTTTTGAAAAATTCTATTTTTGACCCAAAATCGCCTAAGTCCCAACCCCACCCCACCACAGCACACTCCACAGCCACTTTGAGCATGCAGTTCTATGACAAAAGTTGCTCAGCTGGCTCAGGGCTTTCATTTGGTACCAAATTTGACCACTTTTGAAAAATTTCGTTACCGAAAATCGCCTAAGTCCTTACCCCACCCCACCACAGCACTCTGCAGCCACTTTGAGCATGCAGTTCTATGACAAAAGTTGCTCAGCTCGCTTAGGGCTTTCATTTGGTACCAAATTTGACCACTTTTGAAAAATTTCATTTTTGACCGAAAATCGCCTAAGTCCCACCCCACCCCACCAGAGCACACTCCACAGCCACTTTGAGCATGCAGTTCTATGACAAAAGTTGCTCAGCTCGCTTAGGGCTTTCATTTGGTACCAAATTTGACCACTTTTGAAAACTTTCATTTTTGACCGAAAATCGCCTAAGTCCCAACCCCACCCCACCACAGTACTCTACAGCCACTTTGAGCATGCAGTTCTATGACAAAAGTTGCTCAGCTCGCGTAGGGCTTTCATTTGGTACCAAATTTGACCACTTTTGAAAAATTTCATTTTTGACCGAAAATCGCCTAAGTCCCCACCCCACCCCACCACAGCACTCTACAGCCACTTTGAGCACGCAGTTCTATGACAAAAGTTGCTCAGCTCGCTTAGGGCTTTCATTTGGTACCAAATTTGACCACTTTTGAAAACTTTCATTTTTGACCCAAAATCGCCTAAGTCCCCACCCCACCCCACCACAGCACTCTACAGCCACTTTGAGCATGCAGTTCTATGACAAAAGTTGCTCAGCTCGCTTAGGGCTTTCATTTGGTACCAAATTTGACCACTTTTGAAAACTTTCATTTTTGACCCAAAATCGCCTAAGTCCCAACCCCACCCCACCACAGCACTCTACAGCCACTTTGAGCATGCAGTTCTATGACAAAAGTTGCTCAGCTCGCTTAGGGCTTTCATTTGGTACCAAATTTGACCACTTTTGAAAACTTTCATTTTTGACCGAAAATCGCCTAAGTCCCAACCCCACCCCTCCACAGTACTCTACAGCCACTTTGAGCATGCAGTTCTATGACAAAAGTTGCTTAGCTCGCTTAGCGCTTTCATTTGATACCAAATTTGACCACTTTTGAAAATTTTCATTTTTGACCCCATGACCTCCCACCGACCTGACCCTCCAGATGGCAAAGTGGAACCAGCACAGCAAGATGGGTGGGTCAGACGGCAAAACGGACACCGGGAATGAGCTGGGCGCACCAGAAAACCCCTATAGACAATGTTTT